>JACDNR010001061.1:0-25682 GCA_013421045.1 Propylea japonica | reverse complement strand
TATATATATATATATATATATATATATATATATATATCTATGTGCAGCGGGACTTACGGGGACCATTTCGGAGACGTAGGGGTATATATGGGGACCTTTGGTACTTTCGGGACCGGTCCCCATATTTTTATAGATGTTGCGGTAATTGTGGGGACCGGTCCCCATATGTTTTCTTTGGTGAATGGGTACATATGAGGACCGTTTCATAATAGATATAACGGTACTTATTGGGACCAGTGTATATAATATAAGGGATTCCACCTTCAAATAAAAAATATTTCTCTGAATAAAATTGTTGTAATTATATATGAAATTATATTATAATTCATTAACGGTTTTTTGGCAATTCGAGTCATTTTACCAATTATCTGCTCATATCGATATAAATCAAAACCATAACCTAACTTTATATATTTTTTCTCGTGGAACAAATTCTATACAGATTTCATTTTTTCTTATGAATATCATATATGAAAGGGAAAATAACGGTATTTTCCAAGAAAATTGAAATTCATCTATGAATTTTGGAATAGTTTATTTTTCAATTAAAAGTATACAAAAATATGAAATATCATGAATACTTGAAAATGCTCATGAACCCTTCAGAAGCAATGTCAAAAATAGTAAGTTCAACGAAAAACCCTATTTGATTATTTTATTTTTCTCTGAAAGCCTTGGGTCCAATTTGACCCGATGGTACCAGTTACGCAGATAAATATGACGATACCAGTTGAGGGTTAATACCCCTGCGAACATTTTACTATTTGTAATATATACTTATTTCATCTTGAGCTAGAGACCTAGGTACAGATTGAAATAATGAAATCTGGAATATTTGAAGCTTGATTATTTCTTGGTGTTCACGGAATCGCGAAGAGAAGGATAGATTTTCGATACTTTTCTATCATATTCCCCAACACAGGGGCTCGAAGAATGGAATAAGGAAGGAAGATATTATGTTCATAAAAATCGTACAGAAACATTCAAAAATGAATGTTTATCATTAAGAATACTGATATCAAGAATTTTATTCTGATGAGTGAGTTAAATAATAGTCTCGTTAATTTCAAATGGCCGTTGTTAGTTAGATATAGGTATGTGTGTATGTGTTTGAGGTCCTAAAAAATTAACTGGCAGTTAACTGGCAAATGAAAGGGGCTGCCTAAGTGAGCTGATCAGAATTAATGTAGATCAAGTCCAAATCAACAACTTTTTTCTTTCTTCCGAACAACTTAACCATACTGTGATGTAAGTTAGTTCATTTGAGCACAATTCTTAATTTTCAACAAAAATTACCTAATAAATGTATAGTTACATATGATTATTATTCATGTTTCATATTTCGTTAGCTGTTGATTTAAAAGAATATAAATATATTATTCATGTTTTCGATTTTGATGTTTTTAACACATTACAAATCAATTCGGCTGCTTCCATTTCAATCAAGATACCTTAAAATTGGTTCTATTATCGGTGCGAAAATAACCATTACAAAATTTCAATACCCAATTCGGTGTAGAAATCTTCAATAATTATTGGTGTTAAAACGACCTTTGTAAAAGAGTTATACTCTATCTGGTGTGAAAAAATACATTAAGTGGTAAAGTTATTGCACCATGAGGTGTTCTTCGCACATCGCAAAAAAAAATTTTTCACACCTTCCGGAAGTCACATTGCTACCATATGAAGACAAATATCAACCACTGCCGGTGTAAAATATATTCACCATCACAGTATCTATTCTTATTGAAAACTGCACCGATGGTGTTGAATAGACATCAACATGGTGTGTACGGATATCGAAACCACCAGGTGTTATTTTGGTGTCAAATGTCTTGTCAATTTTTTACTGCTGTAGACTTTGTGTAATCCTCATAAAGGTTCGGAAATTCACACCGAAAACATAGAATCGGAAGCTTCGGTACGGTTGCCACTTTAAAATGACATCTTCAGTTTTCAATAGCTGCTCTGATCACAACTTGAAAATTTTTTTTTCAATATTCTATAATGAATTACATGATAATATTGTGTCAGCCTGCCCGTAAGTACTCGATAGAAGTACTTTCGGTTTGCCTAACATACTGCTTGAATTAGGCCACTTCCAAGAGATGAAGGGGAATACAACACCTTATTATTGCAATCGATTATACTGTGGGTGAATCTCTTATAACTATATACAACTGTCCAAATGGAGAAAAATTTTTCTGTCTGATGCATTGTATATCGTATCTTTCCGATGTGAATTTCAAAACCTCTAATCTGTCTATTCGAAACTTCGCATTCGACGGAATTGAAAATTTGGCATTCAGGGGCAGTAAAATGCCATCGACAATCGTGCATTATATTTGATAATAATACTAACCCTTTGATATTATTTACATATATTCTAGGATAATTCTCGCCATAAATTCATATGTTACTTGCCGAAAGAGTGTACGGTTGTGCCAAACTTACTCGCGGCGAGCTTTCCCTCGAATTTGTGGTATGTTGTCTCTAGATTTTCGGTATTTTTGCAATAATTATTGAATATACATACTTCAAAGAAAATTCATCGAGTCTTTATGCCGAATGTTTAAAGAGGATATGAACTTGACAGATCGGTAATTCATCGTTTCCGAAGTGGAAAAATTGACTTGAAGGAGAAATACTTTTAGAAATTCCTAAACTTAGACAGATCGCCACTTGATTTTTCCACTAATGTTGTTCAGGGCACCAATATGAATACAACGACACCAAAATTTGATTGTTATCTGCTGAATCCCAAAATTCAAATTGTTTAAATTTTTTTTATAATGTTAAAAATGTGAAAACGTTCCTGGGTATACAGGAGCAAAGAAGACATTGGCGGTGGACACTATTGTAGAACATAGAAGAACAAATGAATATAGTTGAAATCTTCTCTGAAAACTTTTTTTGTCGGCTACAATTCATAAAAACATATCACATCTACCCCTTCGATAGCAAAAAATCAAGAAAATAAATCATCATTCGAGAATATTGGATTTTACTATGAAGAAAAAATAAAATTAAGAAAAGTCACAAAAATCTGGAAAATGACTACAGATAAATGCCAAACAGTTGGCTGAATTATTTTCAATCGATGTATTATTGATCGCATTAATATGAATCGAAAAGAATGTCCCGTCTCGTACCCCTCTGGACACATACCGCTGAAGGAAGGGTAAACGATTTTGACCCCTATTCAGCAACACATGTTTGTAATTCGTATGCTGATTGTGAGCACGCCTATGATCTTTACGATGTTTTTCTGGGCAGTAGCGTAGATTATTGTTGAGAACGTCGGCGTCAAATGCTGAGGGAATCGGACTTTTATTTGGGGGAGTATTTCAGATGATACCTACTTTTTTATGCTATGATAATCGGATGCAATAATAATTTATCGAAGCTAATGATTATTAGAAACAGTTTTTTTCTAAAATTTACTGAATACCTACCTGCTTTTGTTCAACAACAGAAATCGTGTAGTTATTCGAAACGAAATTGTAATAAATTGCGGTTATAATCGCAGAACTATAATATATTTCCTTCTCACTTTTGTCGCGGTGAATGTTATTATGGTTGTCGATCTATGCATATTTTTCAAACAATTCGTAATGAAGTTTTAACAAATTATTTTACCAAACTATCAAACAACGATCTTAAAGTTTAGGCAAAGTACTGCCATAGGTTTGTATGAATATTTTTTTTTTAATTGAAGTGAATTTGGAAGTTTGGAATAAATATTTCGAAATTTGTCAAAATCATTTAAAATTTTCATATTTAACTACCTAATTCATCAATATTATTTTATTTCTCGATTTTCAGCTTTTAATGAAGAACCACAAGAAAAATCAAAGAGCCTTAGCTCTAATTCAAATTCAAAATTTGTGAAATTTTAAAAATGTGAAAACGTTCCTGGGTAGAAAGAAACAAAGAAGATATTGGCGGTGGACACTTTGTAGAACATAGAAAAACAAATATATGTAGTTTAATTTTTCTCTGAACACTATTTTTTCGGCTAAAATTCATAAAAAAATATTACGTCTATCCCTTCGATAGCGAAGAATCAAGAAAATGAATTATCATCCGAGAATATTGGATTTCCCAAGAAAAAATAAAATCGAGTGTTCTTCACAAAAATCTGAAAAATTGCTACAGATAAATAGCCAAACAGTTGGCTGAATTATTTTCATTCAATGTATAATTGATCCCCTTAATATGAATAGAAAAGAATTGTCCCGTCCCGCACCCTTTCAAGATACATACCCTTGAAAGAAGGGTAAGCGATTTTGACCCCTATTCAGAAACACATGTTTGTAATTCGCATGGTGGTTGTAGGCAAGCCGATGATCTCTACGATGTTTTTCTGGGCAGTAGCGTAGATTATTGTTGGTAACGTCGGATGCTGAGGGAATCAGCTGATACCTACTTTTTATGATATGACAATCGGATGCAATAATAATTTATTGAAGCTAATGATTATTAGAAAGAGTTTTTTTCCTGAGTTTATTGAATACCTACCTAGTTATGTTCAACGATTGAGTTTAAAAATATATTTTTAAACTCAATGGTTCAACTACAGAAATCGTGTAGTTACTCGAAGCGGAATTCTAATACTAGTAGTAAATTTATTTCATTGCAATAAGCAATTCTAATAAATTGCGGTTAAAATCGTAAAACTATAATATATTTTCTTTTCACTTTTGTGAATGGTTGTCGATCTATGCATATTATACATTACTCAAACAATTCGTAATGAAGTTGTAACAAATTTTGTTACCAAACTATTAAACAACGATCAGAAAGTTTATGCAAAGTACTGCCATGAGTTTTCAATGAATAATTTGAAATTGAAGTGAATTTTGAAGTTTGGAATAAATAAATCGAAATTTGTCAAATCATGGAAAATTTTCATATCCAACTAATTCATTAATATTATTTCATTTCTCGATTTTCAGCTTTGAATAAAGTACCACAAGACCGATCATAAGGCTCGAATTCGAATAGATGCGACAAGAAGTCCAAGAGTCCACTTAGCAGTGGCGTAGTACATTTAAGTAGGATGAAAACTTGATTGATTTTGAATTGAAGCATTTTTGTAACGATTCGGTGTTAACAGTAATGAGTTAATCAATGTAGTAGAAATAATTATTTTGAAACCGTTTTTTGAGGAGGTCCTAAATTGAGGCTTCATGAATTTCGGAAACCCAGCATTATTTATAAATCTGAAATAAAATATTCCATATGAAGAATGCGTGTACCGAAATAGTTCTGCTTGTCCTTCCGTGAAACTTTCTAACACAAGGAGTAAAGATTTTAAATTTTCAAAGTACGTGTAAGTCTTACATATATCCGCTAAGTACTTCAATGGGTCAAATTACACGAGTAGTTTGGGAGGTATATAATATTTTTTACTATATTTTCGAAAATTTATACATTTGACCAAAATTATGTAGCAGAAAGCTGACGCGTAAAATTCTGCTAGATTTCATGAGGATCGTGTGATTAGAAAATAAAAAGCATGTTGTATCCGTACATTTCAATTCTGTTCATATTTTCCCCGAAGGTTTTAGCACAATACATTCGAACAAAGTGATATTTTGGCAGATTAGAGAAAAAAGAAGACATCGTCAAAAGTGCAATATTTGAGTAGAATCGTTTGATGAAGGGAATTGAATAAGTATATAGGTATTCCCGAAACATATTGCATAAAGCACTGTCGAGCATGCAATGAATGAACAATCGCGCGAAATGTTGCGAATACAAGTCAGCGTTTTTCTCGATCATTCCATTTTCTACTGTAATTTCGAACTTGCAAAACGAATCGACATGATATTTGGTATTCAGGAATGAAAGAATGGTAGGAACAAAAATTCGTATAAAATTATCCAAAATGATGTGATTAATTATAGAATATTGCAAAAAAAAGATGTTGGAAACGAAGCCTTGAAAAGTTAAGGTGACATTATATAGTGAAAAGTACTGAAGCTTCTGATAAACTTCAGGTGCCTTAACTTTCCGCACCGGCCCTGTATACTAGTAAAGGTGACAGTCTGTTCATATTCGTTAGTTTGTTCCTCATTGCAGTCTTTATGGGAAACATCCAGACATTAGGGTATTAGTTTGACATTTTACATCCAATTATAGGTTTCACTTGTAGGTTCTGTGTGTTATCGAAAGAAATTTGTTCAATTGGGAGATAAAGTTATTCATTATACAAGGGTAAAAAGTATTAGATTTCAGCTCGAGGTAATGTTGTCAAAAAACCGAGAGCTAAAATCTGATATTTTTCCCGTGTATAATCCACCATTTCTTTCTGCGACAGGAAAAACGACCATTCAATAGTGAAAAAAATATTACTTGTCACGAAATTACTTTTTCCCCCGGAAAAAAGTGAGTAATTTCGTAAAAAGTTATATTTTGTGACCTGTCAAGAGATATAAAAAGTCAAATTTTTTTCCCGTCACAAAAAAAGTTAAACTATATACTATTGAACTAATGCTATGTTTCTAAATCTGATATCATTAGATGTGGATTTAGATAAATCAAAAAAAATGTAACAAATTCTTTTCGATAATTCGATGAACTTGTACCATTTCTCGAGTAGTCATACAATTAGGGAAAGTTAGCCCAGTGCTTTCGTTTTTTTCTTTCCACAAATGGATAGAAAAATTTCGTGCTGAAATTGCAAAATTCAATAAAATTTTATTCAACATTTCTGTTTTTCTCAATGATAACATAGACAAAAAATGTTGCTGGACGTGCACAATACTGCACAATCTGCACTGAAATCATGCAAATTTTCGAAAGCAGTAGAAATTGGAGAAAATTCAGTCAAGCAATTTATTTTCGATACCTGAATATTTTGAAACATACAGGCAGTCACAAAAAATGAGACTGTACGTGTACAGGGTGGGTAAAATTGGTGATACAAAAACCACAACTTTTTAACCGATTTTCGATATTTACGATAACAGTTTTTGACACACCCTATGATAATATTTCTGAAATTCAAAAGAAGCATGACCTTTCCACATTTTCCTTATTTGTGTTATGAGAACGGTTGACGCTGAGGATGTTGGGAATAAGAAAAATGAACATAATACTGACTACGAATATTGACTTCTTTCCGTTTTCTTTCAATATTTAGAAAACTATTTGAATGAATACAATGATTTCAACAGGAATGTATGCAGCATTAATAACTCAATCAAACAGAAAAGGAAAAATTGAAAAAAAAAATTGAACAAATTCTTTTTCGCTCCTTGTATAACCGGGAGTGTTCAGGCAAAAATTTTCTTAGCTCAGTAGAGATTTTCGAACAATATCATAGTCCCAATTTTCAGATTTAAATTATGTCCAGTTTACCAGAATCGTCTTATAGACACTCGTACTTGGGATTCCGTGTATGTTTTTGAAACGGAAAAATAGGACTATTCTTTTTAAGTCATTTCAAACTAATAAGAAAAAACACAAGAAAAAACATAACTTCATGTTATAGCGCAACAAGAAAACCTATCAGAAATAAATCAGAGTACGCCACTCGATTGATATCAAAAGAGTGTCTGTATAATGTTTTTATTTCAACTTCCTAGCACAAACAGAAATGGAGATAATGACGAAAGCTGAAATCGGCCAAATTTCAAAACTGGCCCATAACAATTTTCCAAAAATTCCTTGGCTGCTCCATTTAGAACCGTATGAAATGAAAAAGACCGAAATCACAACACAACCCAGAGACAATTTAGCAAAGAAAGGAATTTCAATGACAGTTCAAGAAAATTCACAAAATTGAATTTGTTTTATATCTACATATTCTACATAGGTACTTCAAATGTGTTATTATTATTATGAAATATATTCAAGAAATATTTGGACTGTACTGCACTGGATTGAATACCCCTCTTAAAAATAAGGGCCCAAAAACTACTCTGCATGCAATAAATTAGGAAGCTTTGACATTTACGATCGTCATCAAAGAATAACCGCGGCCGGCGCTGCTGGTTCGCACATTCAGACCTACTACCTAGATTGATATGATGATATGCAGGGTGTCCCAACTCCCAAGTTCGAATTCTTATCAGACGTTTCTGGAGAACAGACATATTTGAAAGATGGAAAGTCGGATTATGAAATAGTTCGAAATTGTCTACCGAGCTTGAATATATTTGGAGCCTGAGCACGCCCTGTTATACAAGGAGTGAAAATAATTTATTTTTTTCATTTTTTCGTTTCCTATATGATTGAGTATTCAATGCTGAATACATCTCTGTTGAAACCATTGTTTGATACATTCGAATAGTTTTCAAAATATCGAAAAAAAGGTTGAATTCAAATACTTACCTATTCGTCATCAGTATTATGTTCATTTCCCTCTTTCTCAGAATCCTAAGCGTAAACAGTTCAAAGTAGAAGAATGTGGAATTATGCTTCTTTTGAACTGTATATTTTCTAAACGAGAAAAAGTCATTTCAAACTATTCCTTCCATAAGAAAAAACACAAATTTATGTTATGGCTCAGCAAGAAAACTTCTTGGAAAAAATTGGAGTTCGCCACTGGATTGTTTTCAAAAAAGTATCTGTATAATGTATATATTTCAACGACACAAACTACTGAGATGGAGATAGTTGAAACCAGACAAATTTCAAAATTGACCTATAACTCTAAATGAAAAGAAGATAGTGAAATGCAGTTGATGGCGTAAACAGTTTTTCGAAAATAGACGACCGTAATGTGCCATTCATTTTCCTCTATCTCTTTGGCTTAAAAAGTTGTAGGTCACGTATCACCAATTTTGCCCACTCTGTACAGGGTGGGCATATTCCGAGGTTTTAGCACTATAGATAGACAAAATCTGATACCCACTTTTCGATCTCTTTTTTGGAGGAACTAACAAGAGTAGTATTCATTTTTGACTACCTGCTCTTGTTTTCGAGTTATAAAATTGGAAAAGTGTCGATATCGAAAAAAATTCATATCTCCGCTAATACTGATTATAGAGCTCTGAAATTAAAACATTATACAGGCACTTTTTTACGTAGAATCCAGTGGCGTGCTCGTCTTTTTTGCACCATTTTTAATTACGAAGCTATGACCCAAAGTTATTTTTTTTTAAAGGAACACTGAGAGCTTAATTTTTTCTGATTTCAAAAATATATAACATTGTATGGTTTCTATCAATATTAGTAATGAAATTGGTCATAAACCTATTTTCATTTGAATTTCAATATTTTCTATGGTTTCAACTGTTGACGAGCACAGAAAAATGGAGCTTCCTATAACAAGAGCAATCTCCTTCTGTCAATCTCATTATTTCTATGGTTTCAACTAATTTCTACAAAATTCGAACATAGATATATTAAATAAACTTTTATATCTTGAAATGATTACGAAATAACGAAAAGATCCACATGATCCTTCGTTTCAATCGATATATGTACTTAGTTATAATTAGATGGATGCAGAAGAAAATTTGTTTTGCTCTTTGGAATGTATAAGCACAAGTGCCAGTCTATTTCAAATCGCATATGAAATCACGCATATAGATATGATCAAAGTTATCAATTTAATTAGAAAAGAAACGAAGGAAAAATATTTTTCAATGCTTAATAGTGATCACAATAATAGGTCAGTAGGTAATAACTTAGAATGACGATCAAGTTTCACAGCAGTCCATTATTCTTCGATCTTGAAAAAATTGAGTAAAGAGCATAGAAATGAAAAAACTATTGGAAAGAGATTGTGGTAATTAAAGGAAGCTCCATTTTTCGGTGCTCGTCAACAGTTCGAACCATAGAAAATATTGAGACTCAGATAAAAATAGACTTTTTTCCATTTTCAAAACCCATATTGACACAAATCATACAATGTTATATATTTTTGAAATCAGAAAAAATTAAGCTCTCAGAAAATTGCACGAAAATCTAGTGTTCCTATTTAAAAAAAAACTTTGGGTCATAGCTTCGTAATTAAAAATGATGCAAAAAAGGGGCGAGCACGCCACTGGATTCTACGTAAAAAAGTGCCTGTATAATGTTTTAATTTCAGAGCTCTATTTTCAGTATTAGCGGAGATATGATTTTTTTTTCGATATCGCTACTTTACCAATTTTCGCTTATAACTCGAAAACAAAAGAAGATAGCCAAAAATGAATACTACTCTTGTTAGTTTCTCCAAAAAAGAGATCGAGAAGTGGGTATCAGATTTTGTCTATCTCCCCTGGTTTAAAAGGTTTAGTGCTAAAACATCGAAATATACAGTACAGTGTCTGTTTATGTGAAGAACTTGAAGTTGAGAAACAAATTCATCCAAACGCAAGATTTATAAATTGAATTATTATTTTTTATGTATAGGAATTCAACGTCTGAGAATAATAATGGAAAATGATTTGATGTCATGCAGACGGATCCCGCTGATGTCAGCCGATATGCCGACGACGCTCATGGAGGAAAGGTTGAAAAGAATCGTGATGATCACTGATAGCATTGAGATTAAAAATGTATTATTATTATTTTTAAACTCAATGCTGATAGGGAATGTGTTCCCTCTACCCTTTATACCCCAAAATACAATAACATTGAATTCTGGGAAAGACTTCCTCGAATTGACAAACTTGGTAGATCAGTGGTAGGGCAGTGGACCGGCAATAAGGATATCGTGGGTTCGAGTCCCGCCCGAAGAAGCCTTCTTTTTTAGAATTCAATTATCCTTCTGGATGCCATCAAATCATTTTCAAATATTATTATTATTTTTTCGGTCCATTTCACGTGAAAAATAATAGCGGTTATACATTAAATGGAAACTTCTACCAGGAAATGTCCGAAAAACGGGAAAATAGCAATTTCGAATTCTGGAAACCATGGCATGGCACATAAATAAACTAGCAAAAGGCATGTTTGCGATAATTTTTCGGCATTTCCCACGTATGTAGAAATTCATCATAGTATTAACTTTCATTTGTATTGTTTTCATAGATGATAAGAAATTTTTACAGTGGTATAACTTGAGTGCCATTTGAGGATCGAAAAATTTTTCCATTTTCGGTTTTCCGGATTAAACTATTTCATTTACTATGATTGAAATTATACTCACCGAAAAAAAATTCATATCGAAAAAAGGAAGAAATATTGATCCAAAAAAGTACCTAATCGTCGTTAAAAACAAATAAAACAGTTAATTTGACATCTTCCATAATTTTAATCAGTAAGGTGTAAGGTCCTAATAAGTATATTTTAAAATCGCCACCTTTATGCGGTCCCCATATTTACCACTGATGTTTTTCTGGCTGGTCCTAATAAGTATCCTCGTAGCAATGTATATTTCAAAATCGGCCCCATTTATGCGGTCCCCATATTTACCGCTGTGTCTACTTTTGCTGGTCCCGATATGTACCGGAGTATAAATGGAATGAAAAAAACGATATAATTTCGTTTTTGCAATATACATAAGCAAATGAGCGATAATGTATACTTCCAAATGCAAATGTATATCAATATATGCGGTCCATACGATATATACGATCGGTCCCCATATGTCCCGCTGCATGTAGATATATATATATATATATATATATATTCTTTGAATTGAGAGCTAACAAAATACAATACATGAGACAAAAAGGTCCCTAGCTGAGGTTGGTGCAAACGGGGTACCATACTATTCTGTCGTATGATACCAAAGCACAGGGAAAAACCTCAGTAGAAAAAAAACCCTGCCTCGCCGTTTTTACAAAATTGAAACATAAAACTATTCGAATAAATACCTTCAATAATTCAGATACAAAATACGTAATTACTGCTCTTAGGCCAGGAGGGTGTTTTAAACCAGGTCTGGCCTTCCAAGTGATGATTTTTCGAATCTTCTGTTCTTCTAAGACCGCTACAGGACCCTACTGAAAGGTAATCATCTCCCATTGATTTAAATAGTGGTATTTCATCCTAAATATCGAATTTAATTTCGGAATAATGATAAAAAACGTGTGACAAACTTATATTATCCATATATAAACCATATATAATCGTCAACTTGTCGATACCTAACATGCGAAATAGATAGCCTGTTAAATTGCCAGATTGAATATTTCAATTGACATATGAAATAGTGCCAATTAGCAGATTAAAAAGTGTCAATTGATAGATTAAAATAGTAAATTGAATGAGATTGTTGAATTGGTCAATTGACAAATTAAATGTATCAATCGACAGTTTTATTTCATCGCAGTGACACTAATAAGCTGTCGTAGTCCCAACCCTGTAAATGTTGAGATCTTCAAATCTTTCTAAAGACTTTCGATCATGATCAGCTCCGAGAAACTATGTCTTCACTCCACAATTCTTTTTTCCTAGACAGTAGGTTGAGCACTAGTTGCGCAAGGGAAGAGTAAGAGAAATTATTCTCGAAATGCCTATCAGTTCCTATCGGAATAAAGGAAATATTACGCCAGAAACCAAGATGTTGCCAGAGATAACCATACCCTGCGCCATTCATAATAAAATGATCTCTTTTATCTTTTGAATAAATCTAATCTGTTTCACTTGAAGCTCAAAGCGTTTCCTATTCGAAGTATGGAAAAATACGCGGTTTCACGACTTTGAATAATATATCTGCCTACATTTACATTTTCCATATCGATAATAATGATCTTGTTCGGTGCACTCAGTAGAAAGTGTAGTGGTGCATTGCGACCATCGTATTTTTTTCCGGAGGATCCATTATAAAGACGTATTTCAGGGATATGTGGGTGTGCACGGAGAATACAGCATATAATCGGATGTCTGAATCAAAAACATATAGGTATCTAAACGGACGGAATTGAACGGAATGATATAATAGATGATAACATTCGATAGCAGAAGATTCAAGAGTCCCTGAAAATGACTATGGTATTGAGTGGACTCAAGAAAAGCCCTGAGCAGGTTTTTTTGAGCACTCGTTCATTTGGTGGAACAATAATTTTATTAGCTCAAATTTTGTATGGGACTTGGGATCATGGTAAGTATGATGATTTATTGATATCTAGTTAGCCTAGACCAGTTTCATGTATAAACAAAGAGGCTCCTAGTTACAAAGGAGAACGTCTCCATTTCATGCAATTTTTCACCAGACTAGATTTTCCACCGAGAATAATCTAGTCAATGGAATGTTCTAATTTTTTTCAACATCTTCACAATGATGAGATAATCTGATGTGTAAACGGAAAATAACCAAACTTCAACAGTTTTTAATTTTTGAACGTGTGCTGAGTGCGCTTTTGTTAGATAATTGAAAAAATGTCTGGTTTTATCACTAAAATGTTCGATAGGGTTCGACTCCTTAATGAAGAATCCGTGACCAAACTCAATTAGGCCAGCTTTCGAAGGGATTGCCCCAGAGAGTTCAGTTCCCAAATTTGCGGTTTAGTTCCTTAACCAGCCAAATCGTACAAGGTGTTCCATATGATATGGACAATCAAATTTTTGTTCCTCAATATCTCAGAGAAAACGAAACAAATCGAAATGAAATTTTGCGGCTACATGCAATATGCTCATAATAAGCTTCATGCAAAATTTTGTGGTCATAGCGTTAACAGAACCATACAAAATTCAATTGGAATATAGAAAGAAGAATTTTTATACCTATTTTTATAAAAAGGTATCCGATTCGAGAGAAATGTATTCGTGAATGAAGATTGATATACTGAGTAATCAGCCAACATTTCAGGAGGATCGCATTATCAGAACCATAGAATTAAATATTTCACAGAATATAATTCCGATCGTGCTGAGATCTTGCATTCATATACTCATCATGAATCTTAAGTCCTATAAAAATTTTGTGGTAATAGCATTAAAGCTAAATCAATGAAGGAGCGCTCAAAAGCATCTGCTCAGGGCTTTTCTTAAATTTTTTGTTCTATAATTTTTCGATATATTTAAATAAACGCATACAGGTAGAGCTCACAAGATACTAAACATTAAGGCTTCACTGTTTACTTCTTACTCTGAGGTCAAGAAGTAAGCAGATTTACGAAAATATGCTTAATACCCTTTTTGATCAATGGATCAATTGGAAAAATGGATCCCCAAATGTTTGCATCTAGAACTATCGCTTTCGATCTCTTCTCGATTTGAAAATGATTTAGACTTCTCAACACACGCCCGAAAATAGTTTTTTTAGACTCGCAGACGTCCTAGAATTTTGCCCACTTATCTAAAAAACCTTGCATTCGGGTAAATTTATATTGCGTAACAAGTATGGAAAATAAGATTTTTCTTGAGAAAAGACAAAATTCTAGAAAATCTGAAGTACTTCCATATGAACGTTATATTATAGACCGGGAAGTTTGTACTTTCTTGACTAGTTGAGTAGGCCGGAAAATGCATCTTCCCCAAAAGTATCCGGGAAGTGGGGGTTCATCCCAGCGGTTCCAAAAAAATGAATCTATCGAGGTATTCGTTTAATTTCAATTAAAATTCAATGAATTAGAAAATGAATATTCGATTCAATTGTAGAAACATCAATTCAGAGATGAATAAATTACGTTTCAACTTTTCGTTTATTATGACGGCTCTTGGCAATACCTACTGTTTGTCTCAATATCGAGATAATGAGAATATGTGGGAAACTAAATCCATTCAATATCACAATCACAAATAACCAACAGACCCAGACAAAGCTCCTTTATCCTGATATATAATATAATCGATATTTCTTACAATGAGATACGTATCACGGAAAAGGAAGATACAGTTAGAAAAGTATTAGGCCTTGGAACAAACGAGCATGAAAGATATAAATGAAGCTTTAAGCTATATGAGTTTCCCTCGAACTAAATCCCGACCGTTCCAAAGTAGATTCAAAAGACTTCAGCTACCAATGAAGGAAGTTATGATGGAGAATTGGGGCCTTGAGCAATATAATTGTGGATACGATCATGAAGATATAAATTGTGTTGTGAGAGGTTCTTATCACCTGCAATCCAGTAGTTTCAAAAAATAGTTGTTTACAATACATATAAAGTGCGAAAGACATCAATATTCTTCCAGGAGTTTTCGAATGAACGAATGGAAAAAAGACCTTACGATTATTATACAGGGTGTCCCTATACTCGACGTCAACCTGGAACCGGGTGAAAGGCAAGTAATGCTGGTTGTCAGAAAAATATAAAAAAAAATCTAAGTTGCATGATTCTAAAATACTGGGCATTTGAAAAAACACGCAAAATGCCACACCCTGTGACAGTCTTTTCGCTCCTCTTGCCACAAATATCAACTTTTTCCAACTTTTTTCTTGCTGTGTAACCTTGAATAATGCTTGTCTAAACTGTAATCAAAATTTTGATACCAGCTGATCTAGGTTTTATAAAAATAGGGCTTACTTCTCAGAAAAAAAATTCGAAATAAACAATTGCCTAGTTTCAACTGACTGTATTTAAAAAAAATGTACTACGTAGGTTTGGCATGTTTTTTCAAAAGTTGGCGCATTTAGTCAGGATTCCAAAATGGTATAATACTTGTTTAATTGTAGCTGCCGTAGTTCAAATTTATTTTCGATTGCCTTTGAATACACTTTTTCGTTAACTGCTTCCCAGTAATAGAATCCAATGGGTTCAAGTCCGGTGAACGGGCCGGCCACGAGATTGGACCAGAACGTCCGAACCATCTTCCAGGAAAAAATGTTACCAGAAAAGAAAAATTTCAGAAAAATTTCTCAGGAAAAATTTTTTCTGGAAAAATTATTTTCTCTGGAAATTTTTTTTTGATAACATTTTTTCCCGGAAGATGGATCGGACTTTCTGGTCAATCTTGTGGCCGGTCCGTTCACCGGACTTGAATCCATTGGACTCTATTACTGGGAAGCAGTTAACGAAAAAGTGTATTCAAAGGCAATCGAAAATAAATTTGAACTACGACAGCTATAATTAAACAAGTATTATACCATTTTGGAATCCTCACTAAATGCGCCAACTTTTGAAAAACATGCCAAACCTACGTAGTACATTTTTTTTTCAATACAGTCAGTTGAAACTAGGCAATTGTTTATTTCGAATTTTTTTTCTGAGAAGTAAGCCCTATTTTTATGAAACCTAGAGCAGCTGGTATCAAAATTTTGATTACAGTTTAGACAAGCATTATTCAAGGCTACACAGCAAAGAAAAAAGTTGGAAAAAGTTGATATTTGTGGCAACAGGAGCGAAAAGACTGTCACAGGGTGTGGAATTTGCGTGTTTTTTCAAATGCCCAGTATTTTAGAATCATGCAACTTAGATTTTTTTTTATATTTTTCTGACAACCAGCATTACTTGCCTTTTCACCCGGTTCCGGGTTGACGTCGAGTAATGGGACACCCTGTATATTAGATATTTCCTGAAAATAGTGATTCGAAATTAAATTGAATATAAATTTTCGTGAATGTTATACTTATATGAAACAATTCATCACTGTACCGTACAAAATAACCAAGAATGAATATCGTGATTTCTGTATTGAGAAATATTGGTATACTCCGTTCACGAAAGGTTGGCCATGGAAATTTGGCATATTCCACTGTGTATATTGAAATTTTAGGTTATGTTCTTTATTTTCTTGTCAGATTGATACACAATGTTGTCAATATTGCATAGAGTTCTCTGATAACACGCAAGCTCGTCGGACGAGGCCGAGTACATTCGGCAACGTTGACTTTGTTTTACTTTATGACAGTAAATACTGCCAACTTAAGATAAATAAAGAAACGCCTACTATGAGCTCAACCTTTCGTGAAAGGACTATAGGCATTATTACAAAAATTTGTGAAGGGACAGTTAATTCACTTATCCACATAAAAATGAGTTTCAGACCTATCAAATTCACACAAGGAGTCAATAAAATATAACATACTCGTATAAGTATATCACAGAAATCCATATTCAACATACAGGGTGTTTCATCATAAACTGGACATACAGGGTGTTTAACGTCATTGTTTTTACAAGATTTTAATGAGTGTGGTTAGTTATGTATAACACTTAAAATACCTAACGGTTTTTTGTCTAATTTCAGTGTTTTGGGTCCTTGATTCAGAAAAGTTAATGAACTTCGAAAAAAATATATAAATGCCAAAAAACCTGCAATGCTCCTAATTTTTTTTTGGTTGTCAAATTAAATTTAATTTTTTGAATTAACACAGTTTTCACAGAATTTCTGTGAAATTTTTTTTTAAATCGAACACACTTTTTTTACATGTCTACAGCGATGAAAAAAATTAACCGAAATGGATGAAATTTTTCACAATCGACAATTACAGTGTCGTAAAATATACAACGTTTTCTTTACAATAGCCATTCAAATGTCTCGTTCAGACCTCTGAAATAATTGAAAAAAAATATTTTTTTTGGTTCTAAGAGTCAAAATTATTGAATTATTGGTATGTCCAAACATGCTAGATGTTAGAAATTCATATAAAATCAGTGGTATTAAATAAGGAATTGAGTTCGAAGTTCATGAAATTTTACTGGTTATTTAAACTTCACTGAATTAAATACATACCAATTATTCAATGATTTTGACTCTAATAACCCAAACAATCTTTTTTTTTTTCAATTATTTAAGAGGTCTGAACGAGACGTGATAGGTATGAAGAGGAGTAAAATTGTATAAAATTTAATCCATTTCAGGTGAAATTTTCGTTATCGCTATAGACATGTAAGAAAAGTTGTGTTCGATTTATGAAAAAATTAATTTCAGAGAATAAAATTCAATTTGACGAAAAAAAATTAGGAGCCTTGCAGATTTCCGCCATTTTTCAAAGTTTCTTTCGGAGTTCAACAACTTTTCTGAATCAAGGATCTAAAAACACTCAGATTTGACCGAAAACCGTTACATTAACAGTGTTATACATTACTGATCACATTCATTAAAATCTTGCTCAAAAATGACGTGAACACCATGTTTCTCACTTATGCTACGAAAACGAGATATATGCGGCAAAATGATAATTTACGTAACAGGAAAATAGGTTTTTTTTGGACGAGTAGACAAAATGGCTTGGACGTGTAGCGTTCACTATTTTTTCGTCAACCGTGAAGAACAACCATCGAATTTATGAATTATTGCGAATTGTGATACAAAACTCGCCAACTTTTTTCCACTAATTTATATTTCGTTGCTATTGGGTGATCAACTGCATTGAAATCATATTTACTTCCGAAAATAGTAATTAACGTAACAAGTCCAAGTAGGATTTTTCTGGACGTCTGGAAGTTCAGAAAAACTATTTCGGGACGTGTTGCCTATACTATTTTTTCGGCAACCGTGAAAAAACACTCTCAAAATTATTAGGTATTGCAATTTGCGATAAAAAATATCAACAAACTTTTGACAATTTATACACTGCGCAAAAAAATTAACGCACATTATGGAAATCTCAAATTCATTCTACAACTGAAAGTGTTCTCAATGATAATTATTTTTATCAGAATTATGCATGCATATGTTATCATAAAAAATATCAACAAACTTTTGACAACTTATACACTGCGCAAAAAATTAACGCACATTATGGAAATCTCAAATTCATTCTACAACTGAAGGTGTTCTCAATGATAATTATTTTTATCAGAATTATGCATACATATTATGTTATCCACTTTCAACGTTTTTCTTCAATACAGATGTTTTTCCAGCAAGATTAAAAAAAGATGATATTATCAGATTTTGAATGTATTGGCTCCATTCTGCAATCAGTTGTTCTCGATCAATTCTAGTGATCAATAGTTTTTCTTTCGTTTGATTTTCTACACTCGATCGCTATGCAACGCGTGACACGCAATTTGACCCAAGAGGAATGTGCTTAAGCGGTAGTTTGGCGAGAAGAAGGGTGGACATACACAAGAATTGCAGAAAGGTTTGGAGTTTCCCATACAAATGTGTCCAGAATGTTGCAGCGATTCAGGGAGACAGGTATGAATATCCGAAGACCAGAACAGGGCAGACCACGTGTAAAAACTGCCATTCAAGAACGTTACTTGAGAGTTTCTTCGTTGAGACAACGGTTTGTAACCGCTCACCTCCTTCAAAATCAGCTTGAGCAAACTCACGGGGTGCAAATTAGCACTCAGACAATGAGAAATCGCCTCAGAGAATGTGATTTAAGGCCTCGTGTCGTGACAAGAGGCCCAGCTCTTACCCCAGCTTATCGAAGGGCGCGTTTGGATTTTGCGAGAGAGCATATCCATTGGGAAGAGGCTGATTGGGAAAGAGTTCTCTTCACAGATGAGTCTAGATTCTGCCTCTACCATTGTGATCGACGTTTCCTTGTATACAAACGTCCACATGAAAGATATGCTCAGTGCAATTTCCTGAATTCTACTGATTTCGGGGGTGGATCGATTTTGGTATGAGGTGGAATATCTTTGACTGCTCGCACAGACCTAGTGGTCGTTGATAATGGAGCTATGAATGCTGATAGGTATAAAAGGAACATTCTTGAAGAGCATGTAGTGCCATTTGCCCCATACAGTGGTGAAAATTTCATTACTATGGACGATAATGCCAGACCCCATCGTGCGCGCATCGTTCAGGAGTACCTTGAAGAGGTTGAAGTCTCTCGAATGGAATGGCCAGCAAGAAGTCCAGATCTCAATCCGATTGGGCAGGTTTCGGACAACCTCAATAGAGGGAGGAGGAGTTCAGAAAATCATCCAACTACTCTTAATGACTTGTGTATGTCCACCCTTTTTCTCGCAAAACTACCGCTTGGGCACATTCCCCTTGGGTCAAATTGCGTGTTTCGCGTTGCATAGCGATCGAGTGTAAAAAATCAAACGAAAGAAAAACTATTGATCACTAGATACTAGAATTGATCGAGAACAACTGATTTCAAAATGGAGCCAATACATTCAAAATCTTATAATCTCATCTTTTTTTATTCCTGCTTTTTTGTGATTTTTACATATTCTTATATATTCAGGGAAGTGTGCGAATTAAGTTATTTTCGTTGGTTTGGATAGTTAGCTCCATTATTCTTCCAATCATGTATGCTGACTTCGAAAGTCTGGAAACCAACGGGTCGATGTGAAGCTTAGATTTGTCAACAGTGTCAGTCAGTCATGGAACAATCAGACGACTGCTTGAGGTTTTATTGATGTTCCTCATTATTCTTTTTGTATTGAATAATGCCTTCGCATCCACCATAATCTTCTCATCCTTTACTGGTAATTTCTGGCCCTCGCTTCAATATGAATGTTTATTTATTTAAAATTAATTCTGTGCGCAAATTCTCGAAAGGAAATTTTCACGACGGTTACAGGGGTAGAATATCTATATTGAGTTAATAATGGACCCAAATTTGTCGATTGGTCATCGTGTGTGACTGGTTGTGAAGAATTCAACCGTTCAAATTGTTAACGAGAAAATTATTCAGGTTTTTCCAATCGAAAAAACATTCGATGGAAGAAAGCAAATGTTTCTTTCTGATTTCTGATAGTTTCTGAAGTATAATTCTCATCCAAAGCGTAATAAAATAGTTGATAACAGAGTAATGTCTTTTGTGAAAATATTACTTTGAATGGAAAAAATAATAACAAATCGGTCACAATTTAATATTGATCATTTAAATTGGTGATAGTTCCATTGATTTAAAGATTAAAGAGGGTTAATTATCCCCCCCATGAATATCGAAAACCTAAAAAAAAGTTACGCAACGTGGCGCATATATTTTAATTTGTTTGTTTTTTTTACTAATATTATTTTACTTCTATTTTCTTATTATATTATTCCTCCTAAATATTTTGATTACATTTTTTCAAGTTTTGAACCTGATCTATCGATCTTGAATCATTACTACCCCCTATGAAAAAAGCTATATCCATCCTTGCTATTATGCATATATCAAGATGCTTTTAGTATGAGCCAATAGATATATATGAGGTTAAAGAAATAAAATTTTCTTGAAAGTTTTTTTTCAATGAATTCTTCGTAGAGAAGGTTGTCTTCACACCAAATATTCTATGAATCTTTACACCTTGAGTATTAATGAAATGAAAATGTTTATCAGAAATTATGAATTGCAACCTACAACAAGATATTTTCAAATTACTTGATACGAGAATAAATAAGAGTGTGAGAGGATGTTATCACCTGCCATCTCATGCATCAACATGAAAGCCGAGGTGTTCTGATCCACCCTTCCATAAAACTCACAAGGATGTAGGCAAGGAGATAGCGAAACCAACTGGACATAATTGGTAATATTCATTGATAGAACAGATACAAATTATGATCATCAATAACTACCATAATGATGGTACCTACGCTCAGGGTCCATATTAATAGCCAATATTACGATAAGAACCTTCGTACTCAAGAAATTTCAATTATTAACGCGAATCTTAGGCTCGAAAAATGGGTGAAATTTCTCTTTAGTGTCAGACAGCGAGCATTAATAACGTGTTATCATGTTTTGATCTAGTGGTATGGGGAAAATCATTACTTGCTTGGAGGTATCGAAAAATTCGAAATAGGTTTGATAAATTGTTGGCTGCTTTTATTATGTCTAGGAAAGTGGCACATATTACAGGTACTATATGCTATCGTTTCGAACCTTCTTATACCTAATAATGAATTGTTCATTCTACAATACCCCATTTAACGATCCGGTTCAATGATGAATTCGTCCAGAACTTGTGTATTATTATTATCACCAGTATGCGTTTAGACGAAAGTTTGGATCTATTACGATTATGATGTATCGGTTACATTGTTTTCTGTTGGCTCAGTTCATAGATGAATGAACTCTCAGTAATGATAAAAGAAAAATTCACCGTGAAAATGAGGAGCAATACTGTTTTCGAGCAAATAGAAAAAGACAAACAATATTATCACAAAATGAATAAAATGCCTATTCATCTGAGGACTACGAAAAAATTTGCAAATCATATAATTTTTGACCCACTTTAGATTCCTTTCTTTCGGTAAAACGAAAAATGCATTTTGCTCCACTTATTATAGGGTACCCTTATAGGGTCTCCTATCCTTTCCTAATAAGAATCTATGCACTGTTCTCCACCATCCATGAACAATCATCCTAATTGAAAATTTTTTCACTTGTTTTTATGATTGTGTATTGCATTTTAATGTGAAGATTTTTTTGTGAATGAATTATTATTATTATTATATTTATTCATATCATAAAGTTAGGCTTGATATCCTTTCCGTCGGTGTTTCAGATATGTTCAAATTTGAATAATTCTTTCCTTTCACGAACTCAGCATTTCATTTTGTATAATGTCGCTTGCGATATATCAATTGGTTTGTGGTAATGTAACCTGGATTCATAAAAACGTAATTCATCCAAAAACTCTATGAATTGAGTATCGATAGAGAAAAAATGCATAGCCTGGAAACCATATTAAGTATGAGAAAACTTTTTACGAATGTCTCCAGAAATAACGATCCACCGCATCAACTTTCACCTATTGTATTTCCTATTTTGAAGCCATCCTGGTTTATCTGTGTTCGCACACCGATGCATGCACCACATTTCATCTATCTAACGGTACCACCATCCATAATACCACCTGGATGTCGTTTCTAGCGTGTGGGGCCTTCCTTCCTCTCGTGCCCATAACAGCCAACAATGGGTAAGATATGGTATAATCGATTTCCGTTCTCATACGACTTTCTTCGCGGGAAAAATTCTAGGTTATACGGATAGAATATGACTAGATTTTTGCGAATAATATGTCCTCATGACTCAGGATATCTGCGCTGTCTGATACTACCAGGACCGGTTCAATTGTCTTCTTGGTCATCTCTTCTTACTTGCTGTTACTCGAAAAGTAATAGATATTTCGCTTATACTGAAGACACCTTGCGCGCTAGTTTCTAGAAGAAAATACTTTTAGCTTAATTATCCGTAATTGTTCGGAATTATTCATTTATTGATCATACAGTGATGATTAAACGGATAATTCCATGTAAAACATTTATATACATAACTTTTTTGAATATTGAGGAAGCAATCATTCAAATTTCAGTTTACTTCGAACATTCAAATAACTATTCGATTATTTTCATTTCATTTATATCAGGATCATATATACAGCGTGTATACTTTTGAAGCGGACAAACTTCGAGGGGTGATTATACAAGTGATTTGCAACAAAAAATGTCTGTAACACATGGTCGAAATGTTGACGGTTATTCTTCAATTTAACGTTTCTTGATTTCACGAAATATTTCGAGTTTTTCCTCTAAAATATCATATACAGTTTTCCTTGTAGTCTCATCAAATTTGACCACATATTCGGAAAGGGCAATAAATTGGCAAGAATGGCAATAATATAGGTACCTACTGACAAGTCTGTGCCTTGAAACAATTTAGTCATTCATTGACATAGTTCTGGGAGTAACATTTCTCAACAACGCACGGTGAGCTGGTCTGTAGTCTGAATTGGGTTAATTTGATTAAATGAAAATTCATACGTTTAAGAGTAACGAGGTCATAATATAAACAATGAAAGCGGAGAATAATATTAATCGATTTAAAATCAACCAATATTAAACCCACACTTCGGAACTAATCCCGCCAACGAACAAAAAACCTGCATAGTGGTAATATCAAACAGAGCATCCATAGATAGCTATTTCGCCCTATTTGGGGCTCTTCAGTATGGAGCAGCTCCGTCTGAAAGGCATTCTAGGTTCCTTATTTGAAAAAATGTCGCCTAGCTCTGAGAATAACAGAACCAGAGCGCCATCTATTGGGATCCTTACGAACACCTACCTCCGATGCATGAACTTTGAACGAAGTGCGAGATGTTTATCCGTTTTTCATACAAACTCGTGGTAGTCCAACTATGTGGACATATCCTTCAGTCGATGAAGTGGAAACTATGTTCTTTGTGCGTTGACGGGATTAGTTCCGAAGTGTGGGTTTAAAAAAATGGTACATATGATCCGAAAGATCTATTATAAGAATGAAACTAAATTGTTTCAACGAAAATATCTTCAATATCAAACAGTGAGAAAGAGAATATATACTTCCTGGCGGCTCTCAAACAAAGAAAAAAGAAGAGAAACGTGACACACTGACGGTGTGCAACAGAAAGGCAAGAAAATATTAAATTTTCCAAAAAGTAATATAATAATTATCAATAAGAATTACTTATTCAAATTATAAAGAAATGTTTAAGAAAGATTGAAAATACTCAACCAGAATAAAGCCACCAAAAAACATTCAAACTCAGTTTCCACCTGTTTTATCAGCGTAGTCAAAATAAAAAGTCATCTTCTGCGGCTGAAACCGAAAATGCCACATTGAAGGACAATCCTCGATCGGCATTCTTCGCCGGAAACTTCAGAATCAATATCGATCGATTTATGACATCGGGGATCAGTGGCGTCGCGTCGACTTGGCAGAGGAAAAATTATTCGCAGTCTATTGAACCGTTACAACTTCGTTCAGAGTTCATGCATCGGAGGTAGGTGTTCGTAAGAATCCCAAGAGATGGCGTTTTGGTTCTGTTATTCTCAGAGCTAGGCGACATTTCTTCAAATAAGGGAACCTAGAATGCCTTTCAGACGGAGCTCCTCCATACTGAAAAGCCCCAAATAGGGCGAAATACATATCTATTGATGCTCTGTGCTTTGTGCGTTGACAGGATTAGTTCCGAAGTGTGTGTTTAATATTGGTTGATTTTAAATCAATTAGTATTATTCTCCGCTTTCATTGTTAATTTGATTATGAATGCTTCTTGTTAAATAACTTAATAAGATCACGCAAGTGATTGCCCACCTAATTGATTCTACTGATAGGTAGGTCTTTTGCTTCAAGTCTTTTTTTTCATTTTTGTCCAATGATCTGGTCCGACTTTATTTCAAACTCTCTACAAGGATTCATTATTTACTGGTAAAATTCTTAGTTTCAAGTAACAATACTAACATACAACCAGACAAGGCCGTAGCCAGAAAAAATTTCGGGGTAGGGGGGTCCACCGAATGACAATATGACAATTTTTAAGAAAAAATGTTCTAATCCTGTACTTCTGAAAAAATTTCGGGGGGCCCGGACCCCTTCGTATCTCCCTTCGCTACGGCCTTGCAACCAGAACCACTGCTGCAGATGATCTCTGTGCTGTCTTGGAAGTAGATTAACAACAACTTTCAACTATACATTGAAAAACAGTGAAAATATAATACGAAAGGCTGCCTCATATTTAACTATTCAGTTGAAAATAACTTTTGGAGAATATCAACATTTTATCATTATTTATCAATAAAAAAATGTTCACTGTTATAAAATATAATATTTGATGAATATAGTGATGATATAGTGATGGTTCTATTGCTTTATGTTACATTATATCTTCATCTTTACTAAGTTTCGTGAATCGTTGTTGTTTCGCTATTGAATAAGTATTGAAATTGTTTTGAAACTCTAGATTTTTTTAGATGACTGTAGGTAACATAATGGAAAAAGTCATCAATTTGAAATATTATTTCGAAAAATAACTCTCCTCATTCCTATTGATTCATAGTATATTCAATATTCCTACCTTCCCGACATAAAATATGTATAGGTTATACATGGTGTTTCATTGGGAAACGAAAAAAGTGAAGGATGAATAAAGCATAAATATACTATATTTTTGGGTCTAACATGTTTCGCTACGGAGATACAGGCTGTTTTATCAATTTGGTCGTCGATTTCTTTGAGTGGCCAT
>JACDNR010001060.1:0-67708 GCA_013421045.1 Propylea japonica | reverse complement strand
TTGTACGTGTTTCTTCCGAACCACTGTACCGCCGCTGCATTTCCCCGCCACGTGACTCCCATTGTATCGGCGCATATCGGGTGAATTTTCAACGGTCATCATGTTTTCTGAAAAACCGATGTTGGCTGTTATCACTAACATTTTGTTTCTTGGAATTCTTAAAAAGTATTTCGATATTTCGATACCTCTAATTGGGATTCTTGCTTTTTTGAAGATTTTTCGAATACAATTGTTCGATCATTATTTTTCGGGGACGAAAATATTGAGAAAGATTGTATTTTCCTGCAAAGGGATTTCAAACAAGAAATTTTATCGCTGTGGTAAGCCGCCATCATATGGTCATTTGTGTCAATTCATAATTGTTTCGTTTCACCTTTTTTTAGCTTCAACGAGATTTATACCATCCATTATTCTCGAGCATAACGAACAAATATAATAATATTTTACCCTCATTACATATAAGAGGTATGTACAAAATTTCATTGGTTTTCCATTATCATTTAACCAAAATGGTTTCATCCATTATAGGGTCCAGGTGTGGGACAATAGAGTCCACATTAGACCTTCAATCTCTCACTTCTGAAGGTACAGAAAATATTCGCATATCAGGGTGAATCCAGATTTTGCGACGCCCAGGGAATCGACACCTAAATATTCCCAAGTACAACAGGAGCACGCCGCTAATCACTCAAGGTCGTACTATATTTCTTTTCCTACCTACTTCATAATTAACACCTTGTAAAACTCTCCTCCCCTATCATCTAGTTTCTCTTTTAATTATTTTTATTCAATAATACGTGACTTTGAACATCTGAATTGAGTCTAAATATCGGGAATTAATTGTTAAGGTATTTGTTGAAGTGTATTTGAAGTTAAGGGGGCTATACCCCCTAAGTTGTAAAGCGCTTGTGTACACATACGCCCTAAATCTATCTGTTTGGTAAAAGTAGTAGTTCGTGCTGAAATTAATTTATGTAGTGAACTCAGAGAGCAATAATAGAGACCTGAGTTGTCAGTTTTGTATATTTTTTTAATTACTGGTAAAAGTTCCAGATTTCCTTAATTAGATTTCCATCCTAACATCCCCTAAGTGTAATCAAAATCTGGTGGCGCCCATTTAATACTATTTTTTTTCTTGATTTATAACTTACCCTGCCCTTCTCCGACTAGAGCTAAGGGACCGCTTAGGGAGAACACTATCAAGTAATTCCAGAGAAAGTAACAAACTGGCGCCCAACGTGGGGCCGTGTTGAAATAAGTGCTCTTTTTTTTAAGATACATTTTCCGTGAAAACTAACACCTTTTTGAAAATTTTTCATCCTGTTCCATATTTTTGTTGTTGTTTCTGGTTGGTTAGAGAACTTATTTTCATTCTCTCATTTCACAGTTTATTGCTGGTCTTTAATTTGTACTTGTATTCTGCCGAGCGTGCTGAGTTGGGAATTTTTCGATTTGTTTGGAGTTAGGAAGACAGAATGACAGGTGGAATGGAGGTGAATAGACTGGATAAGGAGGAGTTGTCATATGAACTTGCTTTCCGTGGGATAAAACCGGCTGATACGGTGGATAAGATGCGTAAGACTTAAGAAATATTTTTAAATTTGAAAAATCTGGTTCGGGTTTCACGTATCCTACTTATCCATTCTCGTTTGAGGATGATGTTAAATATTTGAGGACTAAGGCTAATGAATGTCGAGCTTTGTTAGATAATTTTAATGATGGTGTTGCTAGTAATTCTTACAAAAAATTAAGTTCGAAAATTTTGCACTCACTAGGTAGGGCTAATAGATCTCAGCCAGTGCAATCTGAAGATATTGCAACTAAAGCTAACTTGATAGTAGATTTTGTTAACATGCAAGCTGAATTGAATAGTAAATCACGTAAATTTGAAAAACGTCGCAGTTCGATTGTACCTTCCGATATTTCAATCCTCATGGCAGGTACAAATATTCAATCATCTTCAAGTGACGAGACTGAAGATGAAACAGATGAGCAGAATCAAACTTTTGCTAGTACTGCATCTGCGCGTGCACCCATTTCAAATGCAAAAAGTATTCCTGTGTATAAGTGGAATTTAAAGTTTTAGTGGAAAACAATCAGACATGTCTCTTAGTACGTTTTTAGAATCAGTAGAGGAATTGTGCATCTCTCGTAATGTATCTAAAGTTGAATTACTTGCTTCTGCAGGAGATTTATTCACTGGGGATGCTTATCAGTATTATTTATCAATCCGAAAGAAATGTATTTGTTGGGGCGATTTAGTAAGAGCTTTTAGAGAACAGTTTCAATCACCTCTGTATGATGAGGAGTTATTTGATCAGATCAAACGTAGGACGCAGGGACCTGATGAACCTGTTGGTATATTTTGGCAAAGATGTTAAACATGTTTGAAAAATTGTCATTTTCGGTTTCCGAAAATATTAAAGTCGGCATTTTGAGGAATAATATTCTGCCATTTTTCCAGTCGCAACTGGGACTTACAGAGATAGATTCTGTATCGGAGTTATTGGCTTGTGTCGTAAATTGGAAGCGCGTAAGGAGGCTATAGCTAGGTATACACCACCTCCAAGGTCGAAAAAGTGGATTGAGCCACAGTTAGCTTATGTGTATTCGGGCACGGAAGTTGCTGAAATTAATGAAACTGTCAATTCTAAATCTAAATCTAGGGCTAAATGTTGGAATTGTGGATCAGTTGATCATTTGAGGAATTCGTGTCCAGAAGCACAGACTAGTGCTTATTGTTTATAAATGTGGAAAGTCTGGGTGTACCGTCAGAACATGTTCCGATTGTAATAAGTCATCGGAAAACTTCAACCGAGGAAGTAGAGAGTCGGCTAAATTCTTCCGTTCATATATTTCCGGCTAACTCAGTCAAGTTTAAAGAATCAAATGTATCTTCGATCGCTTCTGATTTTTCACTTGTTCCGGAACAACAAGTTATTTTGGATTATATTTTGTCCAGTGCTGAGGGTGATGAACGCCCATATTTAAAGTTAAAATTTTGGATAAGGAAATTCTTGGTTTGCTTGATTCAGGAGCATCGCGTACTATTTTAGGTGCACCGGGTTAAATGTTGTGGAGTCCTTACGTTTACCGTGGTCTACGGAAAAGCCTATTCGTTGCAAAGTGGCGAATGGAGAACAAGTTGAATCTCTGGGGTCAATTTGTGTACCTTTTAATGTCGAGGGAAAAGTGAAGGTTATGAATGTACTCGTAGTACCTGCTGTATCGCAGCCACTCATATTAGGTACCGATTTCTGGAAAACTGTTGGTATTGTTCCAGATCTTCGACGTGGTGGTTGGCAGTTTTCTGCGGAACTATATGCGGATTAAATAATATTTCGGTAATTCAATCACAAACTGAACTCACCGCAGATCAAAATCGGCAATTGAATGATTTGGTGGAGCGTTGCTTTGAGGAATGGGAGATAAATTGGGTTGTACAACTCTTGTGGAACATGAGATAATAACTGACTCACCCCCAATAAAACAACGGCACTATCCTGTTAATCCTATAATGCAGGCACACATAGACCGCGAATTGAGTAAATTGTTGAAAAATGATGTAATCGAGCCATCATCTAGTCCGTGGTCAAGCCCTATGCTCTTGGTCAAAAAGAAGGATTCTTCTTATAGAGTCGTGATCGACTACCGAAAATTGAATAAGGTTACTCAGAAGGACGCTTATCCAATACCTTTTGTATCTGCCACACTTGATAAACTTAGGGACGCTAGGTATTTGTCTTCCATGGACATAAAAACAGCATATTTTCAGATTCCTATGGCTGAACGCTCTCGGCCAATGACTGCTTTTTCTGTGCCAAATAGAGGGCTCTTTCATTTTAAACGTATGCCCATGGGGTTGTCCAACTCTCCGGCTACATTTCAGCGTTTTATCGATTCTGTGTTAGGTCCCGAATTAGAACCTTATGTGTTTGTGTATCTAGACGATATAATTGTGGTAACTCAAACATTTGAAAAGCATATGGAAGTTTTGCAAGAGGTATTTCGTCGTTTGAAAAATGCTGGTATAACTTTGAGTCGGGAGAAGTGTAATTTTTGCCGTTCTGAATTGAAGTATTTGGGTTACGTGGTTGATAAGAATGGTTTGCACGTAGATTCTGATAAAGTCGAAGCTATTCTACGTATTCCAACTCCGAAAAAGGTTAGTGAAGTGAGGAGAATTTTAGGTTAGCCTCGTGGTATAGGCGTTTCATTCCAAATTTTTCAACGGTCGTTGCTCCAATGTCTTCACTTTTGCGTAAAGGAAGAACGTTCGTTTGGGATGACTCATGTGAAAAAGCCCTAAACTCGATTAAAGAAAAAGTTTGGTTTCTGCACCCGTACTTTGTTGTCCGGATTTTTCGTTACCGTTTTTTGTTCAGACTGATGCTTCAGACTTCGGCCTAGGAGCAGTGTTGTATCAAACTGATTCTGAGAATAGGAAAGAGTGGTTTGCTACTTGAGTAGATCTCTCAGTACACAAGAGCGTAAGTATAGCGCTACTGAGAAAGAATGTCTGGCGGTTTTGTTTGCCATAGAAAAATTGCGGCCTTATTTAGAAGGTGTTCACTTCACGGTGGTTACAGATCACTACAGTTTGAAGTGGCTTAATAATATTCAGGATCCTGTCGGTAGAATTGCAAGATGGGCAGTTCGATTACAACAATACTCTTTTGATATTGTGCATCGAAAAGGCAAGGATAATATAGTCCCTGATACGCTCTCTCGAAGCGTTCCTGTAGTAGAGGAGATTCGAATTTTCGATCCTCCTATTCCCGATGCTGTATCTGATACTTGGTACTTGGGAATGTTGAAATTCGCTCAGGACAATCCAAAAAAATATCCAAGTTGGAGAGTCGCTGATGGTAGATTGTATAAGCACGTCAGGTCAAAGTTTCCGGAGTTGCAATCAGATGAAGGCAATTGGCGTCTGGTGATTCCCAAGGAGAAACGCCGAATAATTTTGCAGAGGTTTCATGACAATCCTTTGGCTGGCCATGGTGGTGTTAATAAAACTTTGGCACGAATTTCGCAATTATATTATTGGCCTCAGATGAGGGACGATGTAGCAAGATATGTGCGACGCTGTAATGTTTGTTTGCAAACGAAACCTGAACAAAAACGTCCCGCTGGTTTGATGTTGAGTAAGACAACAGCAGTTTCAGAGCCGTGGCAATTATTGAGCACTGATTTAATAGGTCCTCTACCACGAACACCTCGTGGATTCCATATATTTTATCTGTTTCGGATAGTTTCAGCAAATTTACATTGTTGTTTCCTTTACGTAAGGCTACGGCTGAAAATGTTGTGAAGTCGCTGGAAAATGAGGTAATTTTGATTTTTGGTGTACCTTCCGTTATCATATGTGATAATGGAAACAACTTAAGGGTAAAGTTTTTTCCGAGTTCGCTAATCGTTACAATATAAGAATCGAATATAATGCAAATTATCACCCCCAAACTAATCCCACAGAAAGAGTGAATAGAGTCACCAAAACTATGTTGACTTCATACGTGGCTGAAAAAAAAAAAAGATTGGGATAAGTTTTTGCCGTTTACTGGTGCTGCAATAAGGTCAGCTCGACATGAAGCAACTGGTTATACCCCAAATTTTATAATGTTTGGAAGAGAGTTGAATTTTCTTCCAGAAAAAAGTATGTCCCTTGATGTGAAGATATAGACATTCAGAGGTCCCGTAATTTAGAAAATCGAACTGTGGTTTGAAAAGAGTATTTTCCGATGTTACGAAACATCTGAAGAACGCTTATGAAAAAGTAAACGCTACTACAATTTGCGTCGTCGTGCAGATACTTTTAATTAAAACAAAAGGTCTGGAAACGCAATTATGTTTTGTCTGATGCCTCTAAGCAATTCACTGCAAAATTAGCAATAAATTTGTTGGTCCTTTTACCATTTGTAAAATTCTGTCTCCTTGGACTTATGAACTGGAGGATTCTTCTGGAAAAATGTTGGTGTTTGGCATGCCAAGGATCTCAAAGCTCATCCCCCCGATGATGAATAGGGGTCGATTAATTTTATCCATTGTCTGTCTGGTTCATTTCTAATAAGTGTTCTTTGTTTCCTTACAATTTGAGCATTTCCAATTCTATTTTCTTGATGTTCAATGATGAACGAATAATTCTTTTTCTCTTTTGAAGGAAAGGGAGGAGTTGTTACGTGTTTCTTCTTCCGAACCACTGTACCGCCGCTGCATTCCCCGCCACGTGACTCCCATTGTATCGGCGCATATCGGTGAATTTCAACGGTCATCATGTTTTCTGAAAAACGGTGTTGGCTGTTATCACTAACATTTTGTTTCTTGGAATTCTTTGAAAAGTATTTTCGATAATTCGATACCTCTAATTGGGATTCTTGCTTTTCTGAAGATTTTTCGAATACAATTGTTCGATCATTATTTTTCGTGGGACGAAAATATTGAGAAAGATTGTATTTCCTGCAAAGGGATTTCAAACAAGAAATTTTATCGCTGTGGTAAGCCGCCATCATATGGTCATTTTGTGTCAATTCATAATTTGTTTCGTTTCACCTTTTTTTAGCTTCAACGAGATTTATACCATCCATTATTCTCGAGCATAACGAACAAATATAATAATATTTTACCCTCATTACATATAAGAGGTATGTACAAATTTTCATTTGGTTTTCCATTATCATTTAACCAAAATGGTTTCATCCATTATAGGGTCCAGGTGTGGGACAATAGAGTCCACATTAGACCTTCAATCTCTCACTTCTGAAGGTACAGAAAATTTCGCATATCAGGGTGAATCCAGATTTTGCGACGCCCAGGGAATCGACACCTAAATATTCCCAAGTACAACAGGAGCACGCCGCTAATCACTCAAGGTCGTACTATATTTTTCCTTCCTATTCATAATTAACACCTTGTAAAACTCTCCTCCCCTATCATCTAGTTTCTCTTTTAATTATTTTTATTCAATAATACGTGATTTTGAACATCTGAATTGAGTCTAAATATTGGGAAGTAATTGTTAAGGTATTTGTTGAAGTGTATTTGAAGTTAAGGGGCTATACCCCCTAAGTTGTAAAGCGCTTGTGTACATACGCCCTAAATCTATCTGTTTGGTAAAAGTAGAGTAGTGTGTGAAATTAATTATGTAGTGAACTCAGAGAGCAATAATAGAGACCTGAGTTGTCAGTTTTGTATATTTTTTTTAATTACTGGTAAAAGTTCCAGATTTCCTTAATTAGATTTCCATCCTAACATCCCCTAAGTGTAATCAAAAATCTGGTGGCGCCCATTTAATACTATTTTTTTTTTGATTTATAACTACCCTGCCCTTCTCCGACTAGAGCTAAGGGACCGCTTAGGGAGAACACTATCAATTATTCCAGAGAAAGTAACAACCAAACGATAATTTTTATTCCGTCCATTCATCTCCATGAAACTTTAATTTTCATGGAATTCATTTGACTCTAAAATTCTTCTGAATTTCAATTTAAAAACTGAGAAAAAAAATCAAGAAAAAAAATAGGGATGTAGTAATGAAAAAAGGAAGGGGAGTGGTTTAGATAACGGTTCACCGGGTGTGATGAACCCTAGAATCTACATTGAGCAGGAACCGATTCAAATTTCCTGAGGACTGAAGAGGCGATGTCCCATGCTACCCTTTGATCTAGGGACTTAGTAGTATTCCCAACTCCCTAATCTGTCGGGAGATCTCCTCACTCTACTAGATCTCCTCAGCTGTACTTGTTCAGTTCTGTAGTCATCATCAGAACTTTCCTCAACTTCAACTTCCTCTTCGCTTTCTTCACTAGAAAATCCTTCTTGAACCCGTTCAGAAAACCCTGTCCCATTGGGGTATCATCATTGGGTGAAATCTACCCTTTGATTGTTCATCTTCAGATTCCTGTTGCTCCTGTTGCTCTAATACTTCATATTCCCTATTTGGCGAGCTTCTACCCATTTTTCTAGTGATGAAGCGTTTTAACCTATTCACATGAACAGTCTGTTCATCTCGTCCTCCGCATTGTCTGATTTTGCATGTTACCGGACCAACCATCTCAATAATCCTATAAGGCCCATCCCAACTTTTCATTAATTTTTTCGATAAACCCTTTTTCAAATCATCATTTTCAGATATACCAAATCACCTAACTTGAATTGATGCTCAACCGTTTTTTGTTGTACCTTTTGATTCTCGCACACTTAGCTTCCTCCGTATTTCGGTACACGTCTCTGTACACCACCCTTAACCTCTCTAACAATTCTGCAGCATAATTGTCATCGTAATCATACCGAAGTCTCCCAGACTCTAAAAAACTATCTATAGGGAGAACTTGGTCCCTCCCATGTAAAAGAAAATATGGACTGTACCCTGTCGTGTTGTGAATGCTTCCACGATATGCCATTAAAACAAAAGGTATCCAGCTATCCCAGTCTCGTTGGTTACCACTAATGTATTGGGCCAACATATCCTTCAGAACTCTATGCATTCTCTCTATCTGTCCATTTGATGTGGGTGCATAGCTAGAGGTTTGGATCTTTTCGATCCCCAAAATTTTACACACCTCCTTGAATAGTGCTGACGTGAAATTCGCTCCTCTGTCAGTCAATAATTTCCTCGGGGCTCCATGTCTAATAATAACATGCTCAACAAAAACTCGAGCAATGGTCTCCGCCTTTTGGTCTGGTAAGGGTATGGCCTCAACATACTTAGTAAAGTAGTCCTGGAAGGTGAGTAAGTATCGATTTCCGTTCAGAGAGGTTACAAGAGGTCCTACAATATCCATTGACGTTAAATCCCAAGGTTCAGAAGTAGCTGTAAAATGTTGTAAAGGAGCTTTCTTCTGATGAGGTGAAGTTTTCCTTCGATTACAAGCATCACAACTTGCACAATAATCGATGACATCCGTACGCATATTTGGCCAGAAAAACCTCCGTTTTAGACTACCTAAAGTCTTTTGTTGTCCCTGATGTCCTGCCAAAGGGGAATCGTGAAAATCTCCCATTATTTTCATTACGTATGACCTCGGCACAATTAATTTATCCCCTTCTTGATCGGTACGATACAAGATACCATCCCTTGATAAGTAGTACATGTCGTGTTGTTCTCCCGCTTTAATAGTCAAATCTTTCCTAATTTCCTGACAGTATGCGTCGTTCTCCTGCGCCCTTTTTAACTTCTCCCGATCCCACTCAGGTTCGATAAATTCCGAATTCTGTACTGTAATAGCTGCAATGACTTCCGCACCGGTGTAAACGTCGATTTCCATGTTCGAATTATGAAAAATGAATTTAATCATTTCCGATACTTTTTGCCAATCAAGTTTATCCAATCCACATCCCATCCTAGGTATTGCTAAATAGCGGTCCTTATTTTTCTCACAGCATCTTCTTAAATCACGAAGAGCGTTCCACATGCCCCGATATGAAGGTTTATCGAAATAATTCGGTTTTGTCACTAAATAATACACATTCCTTTCCGGTAAATTTAATTCAGCCGTTTCCCCGACGTTTTTGTCCTGTTGACGTAATTTTTCTACTGAGCCAAAAATTTTTTGAATTGCAATGCTATTCCCGCTCCCATTGCAAGATCCTTCGATACGCAGTGAGCCAAGGCCCAGTGTTCTGGAGCCGAAAAAATATTTCCCTCTTTTTCCGTCAAATTTTCCATATCCGGTACTCGGTGACCCGTCGGTATTCCTCGAATTCCTCGTACTCCATGTCAATAAAGTGCTCATCCTTATTAAACATCCGACTCAGTGCGTCAGCATTTCCATGAAGTCGACCTTTCCTGTGAATGATCGTAAAGTCGTATTCAGCCAAGGTCATTGCCCACCTGGCCAACCTAGATCCTGGGTCCTTGATTGTAAGTAACCACTTCAGTGGTCGATGGTCGGTGATAACTGTGAATTTTTTCCATACAGGTAACATCTGAAAGTCTGAATACCAAAAATAACCCCCAGAAGTTCCTTTTCCGTTGTTGAATAGTTCAACTCAGCTTTTTTGAAATTCCTACTCGCGTATGCTATCGGCCGTTCATGCCCATCCCTTATTTGACTAAGTACCGCTCCCGTTCCTAACCCAGAGGCGTCCGTAGCTATTATAAATGGTTGGCTGAAGTCAGGGAATATTAAAACTTTATCAGAAGTCAACACATCCTTCAATTTACTTATAGATTCCAAAACTTCCGGGTGTAATTTCAAACTTAACATCCTTTTTGGTTAAATTAGTCAGTGGCGCAGTTAATTCGGCAGCATTAGGTATAAATCTCCTATACCAATTAACTAAACCTAGGAATGATCTCACTCCCTTGATGTTTTTCGGAATGGGGAAATTGTGAATAGATTCAATTTTTTCTGGATCCGGAAATACTCCTTGTTGAGTAATCATGTGGCCTAAATATTTCACTTCTTTCAGTAAAAGTTTACATTTTGTCGGTTTCAATTTGATATTCGCTTCCCTGAGTCGTTCAAAAACTTTTCTCAATTTTCCTATATGGTCTTCTTTTCCGGTTGAATTGAATATGATGATATCATCTAGGTATACCATACATAGATCTCCCAGTCCCGCTAAGGTAATATTCATAAATCGTTGAAACGTGGACGGAGCATTTTTCAACCCAAATGGCATTTTCACGTACTCGTAATGTCCCTGAAATGTACTGAAACCTGTCAAGGGAATATCCTTTTCCTCCATGTCAATCTGATGATATGCCTCTGCTACATCAATAACAGAAAACAATGCCTCATTTCCGGTCTTGTATCCCTGAATTAAGTCTGAAATATTTGGAAGTGGATAATATTCAGTTTTTGTGACTCCATTTAAACCTCTGTAATCGATGCACATCCTTATTTTTTCTTCTCCAGTTGGTGATTTTTTCGTAACTAAAACTACAGGGGCGGACCACGGACTAAACGAAGGTCGTATGACTCCAGCTTCTAACAACCTATCGATTTCTTTTTGCAATACTTCGCGTTGATGATATGGAATTCTATAAGGTGCTTTACAAAGGGGTTGAGATCCGGGCTCCAACGTTATGCTATGTTTTACCTTGGTAGTGCTGGTCAACCTATCATTTTCGTTCAAGAACAAATCTTGATATTCCTGTATCAATTGTTTTAATTTCGCTTGCGTATCCTCATCCAAATGTCCAAAATAGAATCCACTTTTACTCCAATCATCGTTTTCCAGATTAATTCCCCCAATTAAATTTTCCGATCCTTGTTCAGTTTTTCCCATAACATCACATGACACTGCCTTAGCCAGGGGTTGTCGTTTAATGAGTCTGACCTCGTTCGAAGATATGTTTACCACCCTAATCCAAACCCTTTCTGAATTTTTCAATAGACAATTTGCAACATGAATCTGTCCGTTCCCTAATGCCTTCGTTTCACAAATCATGAAATTTCCCTGAATGTTTTCTTTCAACTTTCCTCGAATCAAAGCCTCTGTACGCGCTGGAATCGAAACTCCAGCTTCCAAAATAATGTCAGTTTCCCATTTCAATTCATTTTCCTGATCAATTTCCCCAATTTCTAATTCCTGTTCTATTCTAGTCTCCTCAACTTTTTGTATATTATACCCTAAATTCCCATTTTCCTCCGATCTTTTCTGTGGTTTAGTCTTCATCATACGAGTTTCCGTTGGTATTTCGCCAGAAATAATATTCCTTATGTTATTCCCTATATTCACTGGTGTTTCCTCCGTTTGAGTACAAGTATCCACCGAAGCGACCATTATTTTGTCCCCTTTATTTTCCGAAATTTCCCTCAAATTATATTCACTTAAATCCCTGTATTCTACTTGTGTGCTAGCGTCCCTTTCTTTCAGCTTCTCAACAATTTTCCTTTCTTCATGCTTTTCCTCACTTACATAATTCGGATTATTTGATTGTGGGTTTTCCAACAATTTTCCGTTGAATGGTGGTACCTATTCGATGCCATAATATTTTTCTCCTCATGATGATAGTTTTCGCCCTTACATAAAAGTTTGAACGTTCTACCCCACATTGAGATGGACAGTTGTTCCCCATAATTTATTGTTGCCTCATTTGCGTGAAGAAAATCCCTACCCAAAATCATTTCAAATTCTCCTAAGGCATTATTGTCGCAAACGACAGCAGTCCAAGTCGTACTCAAGGTATCCCCTTCCGGTCCTACGTAAATATTCGCAGTGCCCCACGTTCGCAGACTGTGACCCGTTACACTAGTTAACCGATACCTGTCTATTCCATCCTGCCTAATCTGATTTTTTGAAACCAGCCATTTCTTCACAAGAGTGACTGCTGCTCCGGTATCCACCAAACAAAGTATTGAATTTCCATTCACATTTAATTTAATTAGGTGAGGTACATCCATTGTCTTAACCAAATTTATTTCGGGAATAACCATAATTTGTTTTGTCTTTTTCTTCTCCCCCCATATAAATGTCCCCTTGACATCCCCCTTTCATCATTCCGCCTTACATATCCCTGGCTTCCGTCCTGGCGGTGGGACTTTGGCCGTTTCCGTTTAAATTCTGCCTTTCTTCTCCCCTAAATTCTCTTCCTTCTCTTGTCTGTGTCCTCCAATTCCTGTAACCCGAGTTCTCTGGACTCTCACCTCCTCTACCGGTTCTCCTGGGACATTCTCTAAGAAAATGCCCTGTTTCGTGACAGAAATAACATTCGCTTTGCCCTCCTCTTCTAGGCTTCCTCGACATTCCCTCGCGAAATGTCCTGGTTTGCCGCAAGAGTAACATCCATTTCCCCTGTTATTGCTTGGACTCTTCCAGCTTACCCTTTTATGGTTAATTTCCCCAAAATCATCTTTCCCGTTCTCAACCGACGATATTCTAATGTTGGAAGTACGGCCTTGTAACATCATGAAAGTTGTCTCCTGAAGTTTCACCAACTCCTCTGCTTTTCTAAGTCCAAATCCTCCTCTCGCAATAACATAACCCCCGTTTCCTTCATCAAATCTTTCCTCAAACCCATTTTAAATTGATTTAACACTAGATCCTTATTTTTCTTTTTTATCCCAGCCTCCTCCCTGCAGCGGCTCCCTCCAAATCTTCTCGCAATAAGTTTGCCCCTATTATTCTGAGCCGTGTGCAAAATGAGGAAACATCCTCGTCGTGTTTTTGGTAACACCTGCTCAAGTTCCATTGATTTTCCCCAGGTAATCGAAATGGTGTGAATTTCTGTAGTAATCGAGTTTTTAAATCTTGATAATTCAGTGTATCCAACACAGGGTCGGATTTAAAAAAGGTGTACGCTTCCCCTATGAGTTTGAACTTAAAAAGTTTCAGAGTTTCCTCTTCCGTCCAACTATCTAATTTAGACCTCAATTCTAATTTATCAAAATATCTGGCCGCTTCCTTGCCAGAAAAATTATCTAAGGTAGTCGCTATCATACCTAGTGAATACATTCCAACGCCTCTCATGATATTTGAGGAATTTGGGTCAGGTGTGTTCAACATTTTGACAAAACAAGGGAAAAGAAAAAAAAAATTGTGATATGAATTTTAGAAATTTTTTCTCCAAAAAAAAATATGGACTCAATTAACTTACACAACCTGACTGATCTCAAACGCGAATGTTTAAAAGATTTTTCCAAGAAAACCGAATTTAATTTAGTGAAACTTGAATATTAATTTCAAAAGACGCCGCCCTCCAACATATTAAAAACAATCATTAATCGCACAAAACCAAAATCAATAAACAAATCAAGCTGAAAAAAAAAATTATTATATTAATAGGTGTATTCCTCGAGGTTATTTCAACGAATTTTCTAACAAAAAAAAAGATTTTTGAAGTATTTCTGAATAAACTATCCTATAATTCAAACTTCCGCATCTCGCTCAATAAACTAGCTCAAAAAAAAAACCAAAATTACCGAATTTAACGTCAATTCCGTTCTCCTATTCCTTCTCCTCAGAAAAGTAACATCCCACCGCTGTCACCAGATGTACAAGTCGACCTATGTACTTTTCTAATTGAAATAATTGCAATTCTCTTTTCTACCCTAAGGCCAGAAAGAAAACGTTGATCCGTGCTCCCTGCACGAAGAGGGAGTCTTACTGTTAACTTTTTCTGAGGAGTTAGGAAACATAAAAAAAACACCCATATAAATATATACAACTAATCTATTGAAGAAGACTCTGTTCTGAACAATCACCAAAAGAAAAATAAACTGTTATCAGTTATGAATCTTGGAAAAGAACTAAAGCTAACAAATGGGAGACTCGCCGTTCTACCTGGGAATACACCTAGTGTTCAATATGGGACAGTCCTACCTTTTCCCGTCCTATTTTTTATTGACCTGGGAACAAACACAAACGTATGCTCTGCTTTTACACTCCCGAACACCACAATTCGCGAATTTAACTAAGCCTCCGCTCGACGTTTTCCTCGAACGCCCAAGTACCACCGATTTTTCCGACGTGACTCTAAACCCAAACTCTGACCACAACTCCCTGAGACTCTTCCAATGAGCCTCCTAACCGTCACTGACTGACCTAAAACTGACTCCTCCAACGAGCCCCCTAACCGTAACTCTTGACCGAAGACTTCCTCCCTGAGGAACCTTAACCGAGTACCGCTAAACGATAACTGACTCTTAAAACCTTTTCAAAAACCTTCTAAGCTCTGTAGCGTCCCCCTTCTTCGAAAATTTCCCCTTTCTCGACATTTTGGACTTTGACCTACCCAATAGAAAAAACGCCACATCAACTATTTTCTTCCTTGGGAACCAAGCGTTCCCATGGCCACTTAACACGAAAAAACTGCACATTATCACCCTATTAATTATCGGTCCTTCAAAATATGCTGAAACCAAAGTATCGACCACAGAACATAAAATATATCGACTAAGTGCGTACTGTAAACAGTTCGACGGGTCGCACAATAACGAACCCATTTGTTTACCCCAGGATCAAGTTACACGAAATAGGTTCTATGTATGGGGCCATCTGGCTCTCTTAAACTTAAATGTTTCGAAATTCTCTTTTCTCAACTGCGGATAATATTTATATTCCCAGGTATTACACTGGGTTCAGTGTAAAAATCTAAAAAATATTTTCCTTTTCGATCAAAACTTTTTTAATTTATATGGGACCTCCTGTATATCTTTGCAGATGTTGATAGATCTTGGATTGCGAATGCTCACATACTGGGTTTAGGGTAAAAATCTCAATCATATTGTCCTTTTCGTCCAATAGATATGTGTTGGTGCCATACTTTATCCCAACCCTGTATATACATCAAACATTATGATACATACATATATTATAATTAATTTGTTTCATTGTAATGAAGTCAATAAATAAAACAATAATTTTTTTGAAAAATTCGATATATTTAATGATACCTAATGACGAGAAAAATGAACATTTTTAGAACAATTTCCAGTTTTCGGTCTTTTATCGCCTAGCATTGCTAGAAATTACTTCAAACTCATGTTTTTTTTACCTAGGATATCCTGAATAGTTGCTTTAAACAATGAAGTATTAACAAAATTAGAATTTCTAAGGTTCTGCTAGTATTGTATCATTTTAAGAAGGGCATGAAATGGACCAGTTTTTACGATTATTTGTCAATTCAGTCTGATATAATTTTCTTACAGCAGTCAAACTCAAGTTAACGTTTTAACTTCGGCATAAAATACAACAAGTAAGACATTTTTTGAAGGATTTTGTTCTAGTTCTCGGTGAAGTTATTACCTTATTCTTTAAAGCCACTATTCAGGATATCCTAGGTAAAAAAAAACATGAGTTTGAAGTAAATTCTAGCAATCCTAGGCGATAAAAGACCGAAAACTGGAAATTTTCAAAAAATACAGAAAAGTGGTGATATCTCGAAAACCAGCGGACTTTTACTGAGGTCATGTTGATGCTATCTGATAGACCTAATGCCAATCTATCTCCAGTGTCACTTTCGCGTGGTATTTTTGGGATACCCTGTATATTGCAGAGACAAGTTTCTCTATATTACAAAAAAAAGTTGATACTGAAAACAAAGAAAAACATACCTGCTGGAAACAAAATGCTTCTTATCTTATTAGATCCCTGCTGAAACATAAACGATGAATCTTATCACAACACTTTATTTTGCCTAAAATAATTAATCACTTTCACTATTTTCAATCAAAACATTCATTTCAATCATTTCTCAAAATAATGAAAATGGCTGCACATAAATCTCAGCTACGTATGTCTGAGTGTTCGTGTTTCCAACCTAGCACTAGCAATTTCATCCTTCTGGTCGTAACAGAACGTTGCTCCGAAAATGTGCGAGTACTTATGATACTGAAATTAGCAGACATGTACCAATTTTCATGTTTTTTAATTGAAAAAATTATTTTTTAGAAATTGAGAAAAAATGCACATCGACATAATTAAAAAAAACTGTAAGTACAAATTCTTTAAACTTTCTTAAATTTCACAGGTGTCTGCTAACTTCAGTGTCATGAGTACTTCTCAAAAATATGTTGTACTTTGGAATTATTAGTGACAACATGTCTATATTTTGGTATAAATCGATGGTATACAAACCCATATTTAACAAAGTTTCTAATTAGGAACCTATAAGCACGAAAACACCATGAAAGTTAGTACAAATAAACTAAATGCCGTATAAAAAATTTCACCTTACATTTCGTTATATATTTTTTATTTTTTATTTTTTCCCCTTTGGACCAACTAAAATGTACGGCATATGAAAAAATATTATCTATGCATAAAATACTTTCAAAATAAGTTTATTTCATGTTGTGTCAAATCACCCTCTGGACCACGGAAAAAGAGGCGATTGCAACCCTCGATTTTTTCCCCTTGTCTCATGATTTTTGTACGGCGTTGCGGAATAATGGATTAGAAGCAGTATTGAAATAGTATGACATAGATGCCGTACAAAATCAAATGACCAAATTTACCGTGGCAATTGTCAAAAAATAAAAAAAAATTTCGACTCTGTGGCTCCAAATTTTTTTACGGCACTGCGCGTTTTCATATTATTTTTCAAGGATCTATCGGTGTTTGAGAATGCCGTACAAAAATATATGACCAAAATGTACCCACTCTACTTGTACTTTCGAACGCTCACCTGCACTCAGTTGGACAGCTTACAAGTGACGGCATAGTGCTGAATCTTATTATTTTATGCTCTTATATCGTTCTAGATAGGTCACCTGGTGGTTCAAATGACCCATAATTTTTTCAACACGGGCCTGTAGTCTATAAGTTTGGCACTACCGCAAATATGACACGATGCATACCGGTAATTCCCGCTATCATTTTCTATGTCACTTGCCGAAAGACTGTGCGGTAGTGCCAAACTTACCATAAAGATCGGCGTGGTTTCTCTCGTATTCTTTTGATATTTTTGCAATAATTATTGAATATACTGAAATAAACCGGTAACTTTAAGAACTCCCGATAAGAAGTTCTGAACGTTGTTAGAGACATAGACAACAGTCAAGAACACGATAGTGGAAAAACTTTATTAGACGACGAAAAGCTCAGTTAAAGTAAGTCCTGAAATGATCGAGGTGTGGTATATAATTTTTATTTGTATACAAATCTGACTTGGAAAGTTTTAATTGTAATGCTAATCTTTTTGTCAGCATCAACTTTCCAAGCACATTGCGGAGAAGGACATCAGCAAGGTAAGTAGTGAACAAAATTGAATGAAAAAATATAAGTGATGGTATTTGTTGTAGAATTTTATTATAACATTATATCAACTTTTATGTATTAATCCTCCAAACCGGAAAAAATAAATTTCAATCATAAAGAATAAAAAATAATATAAATATAAATAGGTAACCGAGATATATTTTGTACATATGTTAAATCTTATGAAAATAATTTCACACATGGTACTCTCCCCCATCAATTTTCTCATCCGACAAAAATGACATCAGGAATCTGGCGGAACTGTCGCTAAGCCACAAGATATCCATAACACAACCTTCTAATAATCCCAAGAAAATTCCACCCAAAATGTCCAGCAAGTAATGCCTTTGCATTAAAAGCCGACTTGCGCAAATACTGGTAACCCATGCTAACAGTGGAGGTACGAAAATGAAAGGTGCAGGCCATAATCTTGTGAAGAAATAAAAGACGAAAACTGCCCTGCTGCAATGGCCTGATGGAAAACTGAACACGTCAGGTCCCATTTGTCCCAAAGCATCGTCTCTATTCGCCTGTGGCCTTCTTCTACGGAAATATGCTTTGCAGACAGCCACTATCACTATATCAAGAAGTAATCCTGAAATAAATTGCACAGGCTGTCACATTCAATATGATTTTATATATTTAAACATTTAAGAAAACCCCTGAGCAGGTGTTCTTGAGCGCTCGTTCATTGGTGAAGCAATAATACTATTACCACAATTTTGTATAATACTTGAGATTCATGCTGAGTAGGTATATGAATGCAAAATCTCAGCACGATCGAAATCATATTCAGGAAATTATTCAGTAATCCGGACGCCCAAATATTACAAGCATAATCCGGACGGACCTCGAAATTTCGGATATGAAATATCTATAAATAATGCAGTTTTTCAGTATTTTTCATCTCTTTCCAAAACTATCCAAAATAAATAATTAGTGTAAGAGGAGACTGCCATTCATTTTTATTTCGAATCGAATGCTGTAAAATAAATATTGGGTTGCCATTTGAAAACATTTTCGGAGCAAAATCTTCGAAAAACCTTATGATGTATCAAAATACTGAGTGTACCACATGAAAGTGTGGATTCTCTACTATGAGATGCTGAGTTTGGTTCCGTTCGCATAAAAAATAATCGAGATATTGCATTTCCAAACAGGCAATGCAGATGTCAAAAGTTTGAAGAATTTGTGCATAACTTGGTAACAGTGCATCGCAGGAAATTTTTTTGTAGAGTCGATACATAAATAAAAATATAGGTAGTTCCATTTGAAATAGGAAAGTAGATATGCGTTTGAGATAAACGTTGCAACACTTTCGACTTGAAAATATTTTAGGCGAAGATTTCCTTCATCCTCAAGGCTCCCTCCAAAATTTCAGAACGAAATATTGACTAGTTCTCCAAAACGTCTAATAAGCCAACTCAAAAGGAAAACCCTGTATGTACTGTTTTTGAATACAAATTTCATTTTAGTGTTGGAATTAAAGCCTCTAATATCTTGTAGTTTCAATATCATTATTCTATGTACTATACATACACAAAGATATACAAATGTATCTCATATAGAATTGTTATGTATGTAGTTCATTGGTGCACTATTAACATGCTGTTCGGTAATCCGGAAAATTCTCCAGTTTGGGCACACCCCTTGCATTTAATTGTCCGGATTAAAGAGGTTAGACTGTAATTGAAAAATATTGAATTCTATAGTTCAGATGATGCGATGCTCTTGAAATTTTGCAGGAACATTCAGTATATCAATTTTCATTCGCAAAATAAATTTCACGCGAATCGGAAATCTTGTTATGGAAATATAAAGATTCTTCTTCTCAATATTCCAATTGAATTTTCTATGATTCTGTTAACACTATAGCCACATAATTAAGCATGAGGCTTATTATGAGAATCTTGCATGTGGCCGCAAAATTTTATTTCGATTGGTTTCGTTCTGTCTGAGACAATGAGGAACAAAAATTTTGGATGGCCCTATTTTATGGAATGCCCAGTACGATTCGACTGGTTAACGAACTTAACCGTGGCATTCAAAAACCAAACTCGCTCTGAAAATATCAAGTCTCTAGCATAATACACCTTCAAGGCTTATCGTGCTAACAGCCGGGCCCCACGGACAGAATTGAATTTGTCCACGGATTCGTCATCAGGTAGTCAAACCCTATCGTTTGAAAACATCCTCGGCTCAAAATTCTAAAATTACAGACATTTGGGCAAAACGATATAGCACTCGTTAAAGTAGAACGAGCGCTCAAAAATAACACAAAATTTGTTATGACGTTGTTTTCAAAGTGTACGCCTACAAGCGTCATAGAGCTACAACGTTTATATACAGGGAGCTTCATTTAAATGTGTCCACCCTCAATAACTCAACCGCAAATCAGAATTTATAAAAACAGGGGGTCTAGGATAAAAAGCTTGTTTCTCCTAACAACCCACTGAAAAGGTTTGCAACCCCATCAGGAATTTGAAAAGAGAAAGTCGGTAGCTTTGTGGCACAAATGTATGCATGGGTTCAAATTTGTATGAGCCTTCAGTTTTTGTTCTATCAAAGTGAATATTTACAAAGTTACAGGGTGTTTTTTATGGAGTTATGGTACTGATAAGAAAAACAATGAAACAGTGATGTTTTAAAATGCTTCCACCTAATGGAAGGATTAGACATCAAAGGCTTGCCATTATAACTTCCATTCAAAAGTTAATATGTTTCCGGATAGTTATATGAATCTGATAGGTTCATGAATATTCCATTTTGGTTAAAATGATTAAATTACTGACATTAAGGCCATAAAACATAAAGTATTCAGATAAAAATTCCAAAACCTTCAACTTATGACTTTTTGTGGAAGTAAAAGACCATTGTAAATTTCCCCGAAAGACTCTCTCATGACTAGTAGAGTCAATCATATAATTAAACTAAAGTTAAAGTAGAAATCTGTTTGTTTGTTTCTTTTTCTCAAGTGAAATTCATCCAGATTTCATATAGTCACACTGTGCTTGAAAGTAGCCAACTATAAAAATAAGACACCTGGAAGGTAATGATAGTCTAACGTCTATGCACCATTACATCACTCGAAAACGTGAACTATTACTCATAATTTTGGCATCATACTGAAAAGATTTCTCTACTACTGATTTTAGTCATCGAATATTTCCCCTAATGGCTCAACAAATCATAATACCACAAAAACAATCAAAAAATTCAAGATGATGGTTCAGACATATCAACGCTGATGAGGATGAAGCAGAAATCTTTTTAAACTATGAAAGTGATCAAAATATGTCTTCATCATATTCCTATGCAATAGCTTGAAGATTTTATGTTGAAAAATTTATAACTGTACAAATTTGCATTAGCAAATTACTCTCATTTTACCTAATAGCATGTTGACTTGCATTTGTATAAGTGATGGCTCATTGAATAACCATGTGAATGCAATCCAAAAAGCCAGCCAAGGTATGCCATGGCAAGAAATCTGAAATAAGCCTCAGATAAGTAAATATTGGTGTAAAAGAATCGATTACAACCTCAAGTGCTTTATACTGGAGCCTCAATGATCGCAAAGCTACAAATTTGTTCGATTTTTCAACGATAGCTGCAGATATATCTTTGTCAATTTCCAATATATTCTTTAGTACTGGTGGCACTCTATCTTTGGTAGCCTTAAAAAAAGGGAGGATAACTCAAAGAAAAAATATACGAATATTATGGAGAACTTACTTCAGTCATTTTGATGTCGAGAAATAAATAAGTTTTACTCAGAATAAGATTCAAACGAACATAAGGTGTTCAATTACAAAAAAAAATAGTTGTTTTTTTAAAAAAAATATTATGTAATAATATAGATATCATCTGCGGATCATGAATATAAATATTTTTATTATGGACATTGAGATTGAAATTAAACATCATAACCCCACTTCTAACTGTCATACACAGAAACAGATCACAGATCATCACAAACAAACTTCAAATTTTGATCTTAGCGGTTAGATATTAACCAAATTTTGAATTTCTTTTACGAAAGTGAATTAGACCAGGGTCGATAATTTTTGAAACAAAAAAAAATTGCAGTAGGATGAAACCCATTGAAAAAGAAGGGGAATATGATCAAAATGAAAGAAAAAATAAATTACGGTCGATCCGAGTCCGGGAAGTGGGAGGGGATGTGTTTTTGAGGGTGAAAAATGGTTTTCCTTGATTTCCGGCAAAACTACAAGTCCTATGGAAAAAAATTAAATGGCAAAGTTGTAGGTAATAAAAAGATCTACAACTTTTGTATCGACAATTTTTTCACATAACCTCAAAATTAGGTGAAAAATTCAAAAAACCAAGTTTTTGGTTTTTTATTTATATCTTTTTCAAAAAAACTTTTTTTTTACGAAATTTTGTGAAAACTTACCTTATTTTGTCCCAAATACACTGTAATTTATTTGATTTAAAATATTAATGTTTTCGTCTTAGTTTTACTTAATATCAAAAAAGCACCCCAATTTTCAATCGAAAATTCTGACGTCAAAATATCAGCTTTTTTCAAAAAGTTTAAAGGCTTTTTCTTCATTGAAATATCTCCTTCGGATGGTGTGAAAAAATATACATTACTATAAGGAGTGTTCTCAGAATCAACGATTTATGAAACCCACCATTAGAGTAACTCAGTCCCCACTTCTCTATGAAATAACTTACAATGGGTTAAAAACTAACCAAAAGTCGCTCAGGTATATGAATTATCTCAAAACAGCAATAAATAGTCATCTAAAAATATTATTTAAACAAGATTCCACAGCTTTTCAAAATATTGTAGATGTCTTATTAAATATTAACTTATTTTTGGTTAATTATAGAAGTATATTTCAATTTGTAGTTAATATTTAATAAGACATCTACAATATTTTGAAAAAAGCTGTAGAATCTTGTTTAATAATATTTTTGGATGACTATTTATTGCTGTTTTGAGATAATTCATATACTGAGTGACTTTTGGTTAGTTTTCAACCTATTGTAAGTTATTTCATAGAGAAGTGGGGACTGAGTAACTCTAATGGTGGGTTTCATAAATCGTTGATTCTGAGAACACTCCTTATAGTAATGTATATTTTTTTCACACCATCAGAAAGTAGATATTTCAATGAAGAAAAAGCCTTTAAACTTTTTGAAAAAAGCTGAATTTGACGTCAGAATTTTCGATTGAAATTGGGGTGCTTTTTTGATATTAAGTAAAAATAAAACGAAAACATAAATATTTTGAATCAAATAAATTACAGTGTATTTGGGACATAATAAGGTAAGTTTTCACAAAATTTCGTAAAAAAAAAATTTTTTGAAAAAAAGATAAATAAAAAACCAAAAACTTGGTTTTTTGAATTTTTCACCTAAATTTTGAGGTTATGTGAAAAAATTGTCGATGCAAAAGTTGTAGATCTTTTCATTACCTACAACTTTGCCATTTAATTTTTTTTCCATAGGACTTGTAGTTTTGCCGGAAATCAAGGAAAACCATTTTTCACCCTAAAAAACTCACCCTCCCTCTTCCCGAACTCAGATCGACCGTAATTTATTTTTCCTTTCATTTTGATCATATTCCCCTCCTTTTTCAATGGGTTTCATCCTACTGCGATTTTTTTTCATTTTTTAGCATTTTTTAAGGTTTCGGCCCTGGTCTAAATCAAAAAAATCTGAATTTATTATTACTCAGTATTCAAAGATTGAATAACTCTGAGTATACCAGCTTCTGTAGTGTAGTTAGTTGAAATACAGACTCGATTTAAGGGTAGGCTGCGCCCTCTATATCACGAACTACTCTAAGTAGGTAAGATTTGTAACAAACCAAAGATATTTTACAAATGATTAATATATCTTTAATTAAAATATCTTTGTAACAAACGGTCATTTCAGAGTTGTGTCTGGTTTTTGCTATATTTATTGAGAATAAAAATACGATGGAAAGTGAAAAGAATATATTTCTGTATCAGTGGGTATTTCCATAGAAATATATACATAATATATATGTATATATTTCTATGGGTATTTCCGATATTTGAAGGCAATTCCGATAATTAATAGGAATGTAATGTGAGGTGAGTTCATTGAATTGATTATAACTAATCATCCATTATTTATTATTTTAGAACTGATCTTCTCCGTCTTGAAAATATTTCAAGCACTGATTGAAAATGCCAATGGAAGAACAAGAAAAAAGATCCAAGGATCAAATATGAAGCCCTGCCTCTCTCTAGAACTCTACGGAATCCCTACTGACATCACACCAATCATGATTGATATTATATATTTGTGTTCTGTGATTGATATTATCACCTTGCATATTCTTTAGGCGTTGACGTGATTAGCTCCTTAAAATTCAGCTGAATTCTAAGTTTAATTTTGCGATTTCCCAGAAGACGGCTGGCGAATGCTTGCGGAAACGTTGGATAGAACCATCCAAGATAATGGATGCTCAAATAATCATTCAACTAATGAGCCATTATCAAGAATTTTCCTTTCACAACTTTTTTTGAATCTCAACTTCAACAAAGTCCCTCTGGGTCTGAAGTAGTGTAGTCTTTTAAAAGGCAGTGAAATATATGGTTTTATTTTATCTTATTTTAGGTTTTAAAATAAATCAATCCTCCAACTTCTAAAACACAAAACTTGTTACTTTATTAACCTCTTAAACTTGTATTATGTATTTTTACATTCATAGAATAATATATTAATAATAATAATAATAATAATAATAATAATAAGAGAGTTTATTCAAGATACATACATATATAAATAAACTCTATAATACTGTAGAGTTAAGTTTAGAGTATTAACTGTGCACAGTAATCAAAATAACAATACATTCAATAATTTTGCCGCGAAATAAAACATTCTCTGGTTAATATACATCTCCCGTGGAACTAGTGTTTTCCTTCAGGCCCATGTGAGCAGATACAGTATTACCTTCAATCTAGATATTTCATAGAACATCGTTTCAAGCTAAGATTTGATTTTTATGGTGATTACATTTCAAAAACTAAATATTACTCAACAAATATTACGAAGCCTACTATTAAAAATGTCTCTCTTTAGACCCCTTATATTCTGAGCTACAACATTTTCGTGAATGTAATCCTTCGATGAACTGAAAACAATCACTTTCAGTGATTAAACTTATTTGAATTTTATACTTTTTACACTTATAATTGTTATGTTCACATTTTCCAAATATTGTAATATCATTTTTTTTGAATAGACAGAGTATTTGAAAATAATTAGGGGAAATACGTACAAAATGACATATATGTACAAAATGTCACAGGTGGCATAATTCGAATTTGGCGGGCTCTAGCGCGCGCCCGACCGGCGTGTCACGTGGCCTTAATAAATTCTACCAGACTACATTAAAAAAAAGGAGCGGATTTTGAACCAATCAGAGAGCAGTAGGGATTTTTAAATTTGACAGACGAAATCTATTTACATTTTCCTCAGATGTCATCCTGACATTTGACAACATTCCGGTGTTTACTTCTTTTAAACGTTATTTGGAGCTTGAATTTGTGGGATTCTCAATTATAACTCAAGTAAGAAGAGATTATTGTACGCATTTGCGTTAGCTGGAATTATTTCATTTTCGATGATGGTATGAAAATAATGAAAATGGGCAATGATGACTTTAACTGTTCGAAGGTAACTTTATCCCTAATATCCATTATTGATAATATTTTCAAGTATTCATTTCATTTTCAGATTTCATCTTATTTGTCCAGTATGCCAGGAAAAATGTGCCATCAATACGAATAAAATATAATGGAATGATGTACTTTGAAACTTGTTTGAGCCATCAAATTGGTTTGAAAATGTATTCTTATATTCCAATTGTCAATGAAGCTATGTATCAAGACAAAATTAAATTGAGGGACCTATATCTACATGATTCACGAATAGAGAAAATAGTTCGAGAGGGCTGAAGAAGTTCGGTCAATGGTCATTTGACTCGGGCATTCTTATCATTATTCAAGTTGGATGTGAATAAATCGTTGTGTTATTATAAGAAGCATTTGATATGTCAAGATTTTTTCAGTATGTGTAAAAGTAGGTATAATCTAGTGGAAATTGAATTAACTTGATTGTTACTCTTTGTCCAGAATACAAAGTATGTAGTTAGTAGTCAACTTGTGATATCTAATCATGTGCTGATCTTACAAGATAAATGAATAAGTTGCGATGATGGATTTGTTTGTGGTTAATTTATACTGAATTAGTATAATGTTAGCAGAGAGTATGAATGTAATAAAGCACATTAAGTTTTATTTCCATAAATAAGTGAACGATTGCTGATTACGATTGAAAGTGTTACTGCACAAAATCTATCAGGCTTAATTGAAGTGAATGGACGAGAAAACTGATGTATCAAAACGAAGAAACACATTATTTGAACCACTATCTAATATTTATTCAAAAAGAAAGAACAGTATCACTTTTCAAATTCACTTTCTTGTCCTTTACTTATATGAATACAACTGAACAATATTGGAAATCAATTATTCATATTGAAAGATTTAATGAATAATTACCTTTAGTGCCTGATCAATGCTTTAACTGGTTTTGGCCTAGGATCTTGATGAACAGGTTGAGCATAATTGTTTCAGAAAAGTGTAAATCGTTAAAACCTGAGTCTGCGTTTAACATGGAACTTCAGTACGATACTAACCATGCTTTGATTAGTCAAACTTGATTTTTGTATAATTCAATTGTAAACAATGATTTTTTGTATGGTATAATCTTTTAGTGGACTCGATTATTGAAAATGAAATGAAAGTACAATATGTGTTTAATTAGTAAAAAATTTCTGAATATATGATAAAGGGTAGGTATTAAATATTGCACAAATGCTGAAGGACTTCACTGAAACAAATAGAAAATAAAACAGGGTAAATTGATAGGACAAAACTAGTAATTATAATTGTAATCATAATTAAACAGGAGGAAATATGGATCACAATTCATGGCATAATATTTTTCTGGTATAATAAGTAGTTCTGTCGTAGAGAAACTTCACTTGATCTTGATTTTTTTAAAACTAACTGAAAATTGCAAGATAAAATTAAAACAACTATAATAATAGATGCTGATTGAAGTCTATGTTATGTAGACAGTTAGAAAATATCTTAGACTATATCAGAGACATCTCTGACTATATCCCGACTTAGTCTAAGGAAAATATCAATTGATTCGTGTGCATGTTCTTTCCATTTTGAGAGTCCTTGTTCGGGCTCTAAATTGATGGCACATTTTCCCCGGCTTGCTGAATAAGATGAAACCTGAAATAATATCAATAGTCGAAGAGGTTCTCAATAATGAAAATTAGGGATAAAGTTACCTCCAAGTAGCAAAGTCATCATTGCCCATTTTCATATCAACATCGAAAATGAAATAATTCCATCTAACGGAAATGCGTACAACAATCTCCTATTAGTTGAGTTTTAATTGAGAATCCCATTATTTCAAGCTCTAAATAACGTTTAAAATAGTTAAAAACCGTAATGTTTTGAAATGTCACGCTGACATTTGACGAAAATGTAAACAGATTTCGTCTGTCAAATTTAAAAATCCCTACTGCTATCTGATTGGTTCAAAATCCGCTCCTTTTAATGTAGTCTTGAACCTGTCAAAACTTGAACGCGCTACTTTCATTCGTCCGGGTGTAATGGCCGATGATAGGTGTTTGTGCGTTACGAGTTCTTTTTTTGTTACCTACCAGTTTTGTTGTTTAAATGGTAAGTTTTTGACTTTGTACCTGTATGTGTAACATTTGTTTTATCTCTGGAGTGTTTATTGAGTCCTTCGAATAACTTTTCCGTTCAAAAGACTTCATTATAATTATTGTTGATTTTAATTTATTCAAAACGTTGTATGGACAAAACGACATACATATGCAATGGACACAATGACATAGGCATGTCATTTTGTCCGTTATAGTTGTAAATTAGATAAAATTAATGTAGGTGTTAACTTCTTTACAGATATTATACTAAAATGCCACGTGATTATAAGCGCACCACTAATCGTCAATCTTGGAGTGCAGAATCAATGCAGGAAGCTATCGAGGCAGTTCGAAATAATGAAATGGGCTGGTTATTGGCATCAAAAACGTTTGGTATCCCCCAAGCAACGCTCCGCAGACATGCTTTGGGCAGTAATAAAACCTTACTGCCCAATACGAAAAGTCTTGGATCTTGGAAACCTACCTTTCCACCTGATGTGGAAAGACAATTAGTTCAGCATTTAAAATTCCTTGAATCTCGTTTGTTTGGTTTGACACGTGAATCGGTGCAAGAACTGGCCTTTCAGTTGGCTGAAAAAAACGGTTTCGCTCATAAGTTCAACCCACAAAAACAGAAAGCTGGGCAAGAATGGATGGAGGGATTCCTGAGACGAAATAAAGATATCTCTCTGCGCAAACCTGAAGCTACTTCGGCAGCTCGTGCTCAGGCGTTTAATCGGCCCCAAGTTCAAAAGTTCTTTCAGGTTTATGAAAAGCTGCTGGAATCTATTAACTTTAGCCCACATAAAGTATATAATGTCGATGAATCCGGCTTGTCTACTGTGCAAAAACCCCAAAAGATTTTGGCTACTACTGGAAGAAAGCAAGTGGGTGTTATTACCAGCGCAGAACATAGACGATCCAGTTTTACCGGCTGTAACAAATGCTCTCAAGTTGTTGCAACTGAACAACCTCGATTTCAGTTACAGAGATCCCGTCCCATGACACCTAACGAATACAATGCTGCTGCAATAGAAGAACCTACCAGTCAGCAAGTCGACAGTTCGTCTCAGGTTCTAGCAGCAAACACTGGGCAAGATATTTTGACTCCAGTTTTAAATGAAAAACATCCATCTCCAAATCATCCATCGCCTGCTACTACAACACATCCATCGTCATATATTCTTGATGTACCTATTGAAGACATTTCTCCGGTTCCAAAAGGACGTTTTGTCAGTGGACAAGGCAAACGTACACCAAAAGCAAGGCAGACTTCTTTAGTTTTAACTTCTACTCCCAATATGACATAAATTAAGTCGATAAATGAGCCCAAAGCTCCTTTACCAAAGAGGAAACGAAACGTCACTGAAAAGATATTTGAAGACAGCGACGAAGAAAATTTTCCTCATATTCCTCAAGATGATGAAGAGGATTGCCCGTGCATATACTGCAATGACCTTTTTTCACGATCTAAACCCGGGGAACATTGGTTGCGGTGCTTAAATTGTTCGCATTGGGCTCACGCTTCTTGCGCTGACGTTCCTAAAAGAACCAAGAATTTCATTTGTGAACATTGTCAATAATTATATAGTTTTAAATCTATGTCATTTTGTCCTTAAGCAATATGTCATTTTGTCCATATGCATATGGACAAAATGGATTTTGATTGATCTCATAATTATTATTTCCTGTTAATTTTAACGTATAAATATTTATTATTTTCAATAAATAAATGACCAAAGATGATTGTTGTAAAATATGACTGTTCTATCTATGACTAATAAAAAGTTATTTCACAAAAATGGGTCCATATATCATTTTGTACGTATTTTCCCTAAGCTTATATTATTGACATATTTGTTTATTCTATTTTTCAGTACATGTGGATAAGTATATGTTATAAGCTTTCCATTTTTATCGAATATTGATTCCCACACATCATCATTAAATTTGAACGAACCTTCCAAAAACAAAACACACAATGTTTTATCCTCATTAACAGAATTACTCTTTGTATTTTTAGACCCACTAGGTATAATAGACATTTCAGTTAGGGACGAAAGACATAAAATTGCTTTCGGCAATACTTTAATCTCTGGAGTAACTGAGCTTTGTTTGATTATTTCATCGCTTCCATTTTCGATTTCAGTACTGTTGTAAATAGCGAATGTCAAAATGTTCCTATAGTACTCATTAGAACTGGAAGATCCATCCTGAATATCACTGTTTCAGTATAACCGGAACTAGATGCTTTGACTCTTTTTTTCTTCAGGGCTATCTATAGTGACCGTTTCAATTCCTGTAGAAATATCTCTTTCATTGTTGGGTGTTATAACAGCGGTAGAATCGTTCTGCATATGAACGCCATATAATTCTGATATAGTTTCGTAAGATAAATCCGTGGGTGATTTTTCTGTATTTTTTGTAGTAAATGTGATATATGTTGTTTTTCCACAGTTTCTTGTAAAATAGACTTATTTATGAACAATGGCTTGGATACGATTTTCTCGCATACAACCTGGTTATCAGTGCACAATATTTGAAACATTGAACAGTTTGGTCACTGAATGTTCGAAACTTATTGTCTTATAATATTTATTTTATGAATTTTCAATCTATTCTTGAAATTGTCTTTTAAGTTTAATGCATCTAGAATGGAACTATAAACAGATTGTTTTTTCCTAATCTGTTTGAAACTGCACTCGGTTGGCTTGACTTCGTGTAAAATTTCATTTAATTTAACTCTTAAATTTTTTTAGCGCATTGACTCAGATAACAAGAATCCATCATGAAATACTCTACAAATTTCTTTTCTGATATTGCTTTGTATATTCGTATTTCGTGTCCTTTAAAATGAGTGTTATATCCTTACAAAGATCTTTATCTACTCTAAACAGATCAATTTCAGTTAAATAACCAGCTTCGATCAATTTTGAAGAAATTATTCTAAAAATATTTCTTTTTTTTGAGTAATTCCTCGGCATGTTGAAAGTCAACCTACTTCACTCAAGTAGCAAAAACTTTACAGTATTCAGTATGAGAATTTTCTGGAAATAGTTGTCACCACACAATATCAAAATTAACAGGAAAAAACCAAACTGAAACCAAAAATAAAGCTAAAAATAGTCCTATAAAACAAATTCAGTTTCTGTATTACGGCAGATAATTCAGTTAACTGTATTATAACAGCTATCGAATAAAAAGAAAGATAATATCGATCTACACAGATTCGATTGTAATTCAGAGTAGGAGATAAATCAAAATAATCAGAAAACGACAAAGACTTAAGCCGTCAACTCAAAAGATTCAACTAAATCTGAACAAAACGAAAAAACTTTGAATTCCATCGAACAAGTTTTTTTGAGGTGAACTCTTGATAAACCAATGTTCGTCTATTATAGACGAACATTATAATTCAAGTTATAATAACTTGAATAATAGAGAAATGAAAAAACTGAAGAGCACAAAGCTGATACAATACGCAGAATGCGAAATTCCGCTAAATGGTCTATATTTTGAAAACTAAAAAATTAATAAAAAAACTGAAGGGCACAAAATTGATATAAAAAGCAAACTACTTAGGGATGAATAAAAAACTGATGAACACAAAATTGTCTTGAAACGCAAACTGGAAGGATTCTACTTTATTTTCCACTTTGTCGATAAATGTTGGATATTGTCGAACACTTGGTTATAAATTAAACTTTTGATATACCAACTAAAACTAAGGAATATATAAAAAAACTGAAGAACACAGAATTGATTCAAAATGCCAACTTAAACGATTCCACCTATTTTCCACGTTGTCGATAAAAGTTGGATTAGGTCGAACACTTTTGATATACCAAAGTTGCTCTAGATCTTAAGAACTAAGAGATATATAAAAAAAACTGAAGAACAGAACATTGATTCGAAACGCAAATTGAAACGATTCCATTTATTTTGTACGTTATCGATAAAAGTTGGATTAGTGGTCATGAGGTGAACTTTTGATATATGTACCAAAGTTGGTCTCTTTATCTTAAAAACTAAGGGATATATAAAAAAAAACTCATGATGAAAACAAAATTGATTTGAAACGAAAACTGAAACGATTCCACTTATTTTCCACGTGGTCGCTAAAAGTTGGATTTTCTCGAACACGTGGTTATAAGCCTATTAGGTAAACTTTTTATATACCGAAACTGGTGTATATCTTGAAAACTAAATGGATATATCGAAAATATTGAAAAACACATAATTTATAAAAAAACGCACACTGAAACGATTCCACTTATTTTCCGCGTTGTTGATGTGTGTGAAGTTGGCCCAGCACTTTTTGATTTTCGAAAAAATTTTGTTGTGTGCTGAATTGTGCTAGGTTTGTGCTGCTTTGTGCCGATAATATTTTTTCTTAATTCCAAGTGGTTTTCGAGATATTTCCAAAACCGAAAAAATGAGCCAGTACGGCACTTTTCGAAAAATGGGATTCAAATGATTGTTAAAAATTGTGCTACACATATACTGAGTTGTGCCGTTCAAATTTTCTCGAAAGTCCCTCTCATTTCCTGAAAAATCTAAATTCAAGAAGAAAGATAGCCCGGCACTTTCATTTTTTTTCTCAAAAACGAATGAAAGAATTTGTGCTACATTCGTGCTGCTTTGTGCCGTGAATATTTTCACGAAAATCATTCGTGTTTTTCTGCAAACTACGAAAATAAAAAAAAAGTCATCCCAGCATTTTTTTTCGAAGGAAACATGCTCAAACCATTGTGCTTCTCTTAGGCAAAGTTGTGCCGTAGTTATTTTCACAAATATCCCGTTAATTCACCCAAAAAATAAAGATATTACAAGAAAGTTAGCCCAGCACATTCATTTTTTTTTCGACGAAAATTGTTTTATTATTACATTGTACTCTATTTGTGCCAACTTTTGCTGGTCAAATTTAAAAAAAAATCATCAGTTTTCTTCTTATATGGGGGAAAATAAGAAAAATCATTAGGGTGGAGGAAAAACCAGTATACCTGGCAACAATGTGTGAAGTTGGCCCAGCACTTTTTGATTTTCAAAAAAATTTTAGTTGTGCTCAATTGTGCTAGGTTTGTGCTGCTGAAATTTTTCTTTTATTTCATTCGGTTTTTGGGATATCCAACAAAATGTTAAGTTAAGTTGTAAGGATATTCAAGTTAACAAAAAAAGGTAATTATATAGTTCTAAAAGAATCGTGTTGGAATTGTGAAAAAAATTGTACTCACAAAGTTTGGGTCCCAGATTACGAAAATGATAACGAGAAGTCTGCAATCCTTTTAGTTTTTTCAAAAAAAAATCCAAAGTTTCAGTAAGGTTAGTGAGGTAAAGCATAGTTCTAGCCAATAATCCTCTATTTTCTCAATCAATACTCGTTGGAAATGTTTTACTTATCATTTCCTGAGAGTATCCTGCAAAATAAAGCCTTCGTTTGGTCGAAATCGACGATTTTATTAATTGTTTATTATCTTCACGGCAGCCATGATAATTTGCCTTTCGGCGTATTTCGGTTGTCATCGGTCGCGATTTGTGCAACGTTGCCAATGTCTCAAATCGTATAACCAGAACCAGTTACTTTCAAATTATTATTGAATTGGATGAGATTGGGAAGCCCATTTTTGTTAACTTTTCCAATATTAGTATGAAAGGAATTATAAAAGAGTTTGAGTTAGGTTGCTAGGTTAGGTTAGGTTAGCTAAGATAGGAACAGTGCCAAGTATTAATAAGTGGGAATCACTCAAAAACACTTATTTCACACTAAAAAAGGCTCGTAGGAAGAGAAATGGCCATTGAATTATGAATGGAATAATTTAAGTACCATTTCTCTTAATACGAGCGAAATCTTTTTTTTTAAATAAGTGTTTTTGAGTGATTCACACTCCTATTAATACTTGGCACTGTTCCTATCTTACCTAACCTAACCTAACCTACTCAAGCTATTCTATAATTTCTGTCATACTAACATTAATAGATATTCTTTTTCCATTTTCACGGGACATATTAATTTGCCGGATCTCAAATTGGAATATTATCCCTAGGACTCGTATAGCAAATTCACTCTTGCCGAGTGTTTCACAAAAAAAGGGTGCGAAATGAATCATTTCAATTGATAACACATTCTTGAAACAATATTCGAACTAGGCAACCTAAATTTAACTACAAGTTTGAAACATTGGCAACGTTGCGCAATTCGCGCCGGTTGACAGCCCAAGGGCAAATTATCATGGCTGCCGTGAAGATAATAAACAATTAATAAAATCGTCGATTTCGACCAAACGAAGGCTTTATTTTGCAGGATACTTTCAGGAAATGATAAATAAAACATTTCCAACGAGTATTGATTGAGAAAATAGAGCAAAATTGGCTAGAACTATGCTTAACCTCCCTAACCTGACTGAAACTTTGGATTTTTTTTTTTGAAAAAACTAAAAGGATTGCAGACTTCTCGTTATCATTTTCGTAATCTGGGACCCAAACTTAGTGAGTACAATTTTTTCACAATTCCAACACGATTCTTTTAGAACTATATATTTACCCACAGCTGGTTCTCGAATATATTCATCTTCTAACATTTCCTGGAAAAAAATTAAATTCGCTTTGTACCTAATAGTTTGTTTTGTATAATTCTTAGAATACCTACCTACTCTGATTATTGAAAATACATTGTGTTTGACGTAAACTTGAAGAACTCCCAATGCATTTCATCATTCAATCATTTTCATATTATCATAAGTTCCTCACATTCGTCATTATAATTATATTTAATTCATATCGAAGATGAAATACAGAAGTTCAAATTGCAAATTGAAAAAATAAGGTTATGTGTAAACATACATAGAATCGCATAAGCAATTAATTTCCATCTGTTGTCGCCGAGCGAAACTAGAAATATAAACACTATATGATTATCAACTTGGGGTAGTCATCTGTAAATTCTCAAAGTGGTAAATAAAGATGACAGACAATTGCGCTGGGACCAGTCGGCCAATCACGAAAGAGGGGCGTGGTCTTTCGGAGGAATGACTCTTCGGTCGAATGGATTTTCGGACGAATGACCCTTCTAATGAATGACCTTTCGATTGAGTGAACCGCACCGCCATTACGCTCGGTGAAAAGTTGTGCGACCGTGAAATTATTGACTATAGAAACGAATTTTTTTTGCGGATTTAGCGCTTTCGTTATAGGGAAGTTCCACTGTATATACTGTTTGCTTACTAACAGGAAAAGGTTTAAAGTGCTTGCTGTTGTGTTTTTTCTTTTTTTAATACTTGGTGCCTTGGTATGCTTGCTGTTTCATGTATTTTTTTGTTTGGTGTTGCTTTAAAATGTTTGGATTGTTGTTTTTCTATTTTTAAATGAGTGGCCTTGAATGCGTTTGTTTTTTTATATTGAGATTTTGCAAGGGTGTTTATAGTGCTTATGACAGTATTTGTTTTGAAGAGTTTCAAGCTCCTGAGCTGTTCTAGTGCTTGTGCGTAACCAATGCTAAGCCGTATTTCGAGGTTTTGAGTTACTCAGGAGCACGAAATACCTCAAAACGAATAGGCTATACGTTTGCATGTTTTTTATACTTGCTTGTATTTGTATACAGGTTTGGAAATTCACATCTGAAATATACGATATACAATGCATCAGACAGAGAATTTTTTCCTCCAGTTGCACAGATGAATAGTCGAGACAATCACTTGCTGTAACACACTGAATTCAGTAGTCTTACTTCATTATTCTACTCTTGTCTCTCTCTTATCGTTTAGAGGAGCGTAATTCTTCAGTATGGTAGGCAACAGTAAATACTTGAATCGAGTATTACGGGCTGCCTGACAAATTAAAAATTCTATACGTGTAGTTCGGGTTCCCTACCATACTGCGATAAGAGAGAGACAAGACTAGATATTTGGAGTAAGACAGTTGAATTCATTCAGTTATCGCACTTGATTATCTCGCCTATTCATCTGTGCAACTGGAGGGAAAAATTCTCTGTCTGATGCCTTGTATATCGTATGTTTTCGATGTGAATTTCCGAATCGGTATATAGTTGTAGTTGAATAGTTGTTTATTTTTTATATTTAGGGAAACCAGTATTTTTTTGTGATATTTTAGGTAATTTTTTATTTATTGTTCTGCTTTTGTATGTATCTTATGCTGTGATGAATATTTTTTTGTGATAACTCAACAATAACCGCTTGAGCATGTTTTTTATAATATGTAGTGAAAGGTGGCCTTATTTTTGTATAGAATGTTAGATAGTTTTTTATTATTTGTTGCAGTGAGGATTCGAAGACTGAATATACAAATATATTTTTAATTGTTTTTATTATTAACTAAAACATTTTGCAAATTAAACATTTTCTAAAGACTTGTTGTTGTCTGTTAGTATTATTTCCTTCGTCACCACTTTCCAGAACACTGGTTATAGGCTCATTCTGAGGCTGATTGTCATCCGTTTCCTCATTACCATTAAAATATTGAGATCATCATCTAAACATATATTATGCAAAATGCATGATCCCAATATTATTTTGGCGGATAACATGAGGTCAAGGTTGTCCAAACCTTTGAGCCTACGAAAACGTCCCTTCAGAAGGCCAAAAGCGTTTTCAACAATCACTCGCTTGGAAGATAATCTTTTGTTGAAAACCTTTTGTTCTTCTGAAAGAAATCCAGTGTCTGGAAATGGGGTAACTATTCAATCCATATTAGGATAGGTTGAATCCCCCAATAAGAAATAATCTCCAATAAATGAAGGGTCTTCCGCAATTTTTGCATATAATGCCGATCTTCTCAGAAGACGAGCATCATGCAGCGACCCAGGCTCGCCACAAAACACGTCAATAAATTTTTTATTGCTGTCCACAAACGCCTTGTAGCAGCAGGATATGATAGCCCTTACGGTTAACATATGAATCCCTGTCATCTTTTGGCTTGGGATTTCGATGTGACTTCCATCAATTGCACCAGGAATTCCATTATTTCTACCGAAAGCATTCGATTGGTTTCTTTTTTCATTATGACTTGGCCAAAAAATTCCTTAAAATTTTGTGGGCAGTACTGACACTTATTCCAAATCTGTCAAAGATTTCCCTGAATGTGTTTCTATTGGTCAGGTACCATATAGAAAGTAGGACGGCCTTTTCCGCTGTGACCGTGGGCCTTCCAGAGAGGTAATTGACATAGAAGGATGATTTCTCATATGTGCCTGAAAATTAAAATAACTGTTGTATTTTATAGCATTCCTTTTGTAGAGTTTCGTACTCCTGAGCTGTTCCAGGGCTTGTGCGCAACCAATGACAACTTGTATTTCGAGCTTTTGAGTTGCTCAGGAGCACAAAACTCAGCGTTTACTATTATGAATATACTCAATTTAGCTCCTGAGCAACTGAAAAGCACGAAATACAAGTTGCCATTGGCTGCGCACAAGCACTGGAACAGCTCTGGACTACAAAACTCTTTTAAAACGAATAGGCTATTTGTTATAACTAAATTGAGTATAATCATAATAGTAAACGCTGAGTCCACTTAAGTTGTTTTTCACAACTTCACTTATTGAATAAATTTTATATATTTAATGATAATAAATTCATCGGAATATTTGAGAACTTATCTTCCATGATGTGATAAAGAGATAGTTATGGATATAATTAATGTTTGATAAAATTTCAAAATCATTAAGGCCTAGCTTTTATATATTGCGAGCAAAAATCATACATAAAGAGCATATAATTGGAAAATCTTATAGACCCTACTAAGACTCCCTGCCTATATACTTTCACCCCCAAAATGTCATAATAATAAAAGATCTTCAAGCATGAACTAGTGAATAGCAACGACAAATTATAAATGAATATTTTGCATACTTACTTCTTATGATTTCAAAAACGTATTTCGAGACATTCGAAATGAAATCGGAAATCTCTGTCATAGTATTCTTTCACTGTTTTTTCAACGAAATTTTCATTTTTGCACGTTTTCTCCTGAGCTCCTGCTCTTCAGCTTCGGAAAAACCAGGGAACTTCCAGACGAAACTGGCTCAAAGAATAATCTTCAACAGGTCCTTCCATCAAAGACTAGACGGGTGTGATCTTATCCACAACCACAACAGATAAAGGTCGCATACACCGTCGGACTTATACATCAGGTAGAATATAGATATTCATAAATTCAAGTTTTTCAAGAAAAGAGGAAGGTGGATTATGTTTTTTTTATACCCACATGCATGTTCGAGGAAATAGAAATTTGCCAGTGACGTGCTACGGGGGATTAAATACTATTGAGTAATGTATATTAAATATTGTCAAATTTACAATGAAGTTGGTTTTGGTCAAGCGAAAAACGAATTCTTTATGTTTCTTCTATTCAGACGAGCACATAGACAAAAAAAGAAAAAATGCCATCCGTCAGTGACGTGCTACGGGGGATCGAATATTGAGTAATGTATATTAATATTGTCAAATTATACATGAAGTTGGTTTTGTCAAGCAAAAAACGAATTCGTATTATGTTTCTTCTGTTCAGACGAGCACATAGACAAAAAAGAAAAAATGGATGGACATCCGTCAGTGACGTGCTACGGGGATCGAATATTGAGTAATGTATATTAAATATTGTCAAATTTTACAATGAAGTTGGTTTTGTCAAGCAAAAAACGAATTCGTATTATGTTTCTTCTATTCAGACGAGCACATAGACAAAAAAAGAAAAAATGGACATCCGTCAGTGACGTGCTACGAGGGATCAATATTGATGAATAATAGATAAAAAATTAATCGAATTTTTCACTGAAGTTGGTCTTGTCAAGTAAAAAAACTATGCGTATTATGTTTTCTACTATTGAGGCTAGCATATAGACAAAAAAAGAAAAAATGGACATCCGTCAGTGACGTGCTACGGGGAAGTCATGTTGAGTAATAGATATAAAATTTGTGGATTTTACAATGAAGTTGGTTTGTGGGTGAAAAACGAATGGGTATTATGTTCTTATTGTTTAGAAAAGTTTATTTCCACTCATTTCGTTTTTTTCGTTCAGTTCGTGAGGTACCTGCGTTTTGAAGGTATCTTGAAAAGTTGATATACCGGATATAAGTACGGTCAAAATATCAACTTCCTTTTTCGTTTCGATAAGGTGTTTTTCATTGTTGAGAACAAGTTTCTGAATAAGTTTTTCCCCACTCATTTCGTCTTTTTTTCGTTCACTTCGTGAGATACCTGCGTTTGAAGGTACCTATCTTAAAAAGTTGATATACCGGATAAGTACGGTCAAAATATCAACTTCCTTTTTCGTTTCGATAAGCTGTTTTTCATTGTTGAGAACAAGTTTCTTAATAAGTTTTTCCCCACTCATTTCAATTTTTTTCGTTCAGTTCGTGAGACCCTGCGTTTGAAGATATCTCAAAAGTTGATACATATACGGATAAGTACGGTCAAAATCAACTTCCTTTTTCGTTTCGATAAGGTGTTTTTTATTCTTGAGAACAAGTTTCTGAATAAGTTTTTCCACCATTTCGTTTTTTTTTTCGTTCAGTTCAAGAGATACCTGCGTTTGAAGGTATCTCAAAAAGTTGATATACCGGATAAGTACGGTCAAAATATCAACTTCCTTTTTCGTTTCGATAAGGTGTTTTTTTATTGTTGAGAACAAGTTTCTGAATAAGTTTTTCCTCACTCATTTCGTTTTTTTCGTTCAGTACGAGAGATACCTGCGTTTGAAGATATCTCAAAAGTTGATATACCGGATAAGTACGGTCAAAATATCACTTCCTTTTTCGTTTCGATAAGGTGTTTTTTTATTGTAGAAACAAGTTTCTGAATAGTTTTTTCCTCACTCATTTCGTTTTTTTTCGTTCAGTTCGAGAGATACCTGCGTTTGAAGATATCTCAAAAAGTTGATATACCGGATAAGTACGGTCAAAATATCAACTTCCTTTTTCGTTTCGATAAGGTGTTTTTATTCTTGAGAACAAGTTTCTGAATAAGTTTTTCCTCACTCATTTCGTTTTTTTCGTTCAGTTCAAGAGATACCTGCGTTTGAAGGTATCTCAAAAAGTTGATATACCGGATAAGTACGGTCAAAATATCAACTTCCTTTTTCGTTTCGATAAGGTGTTTTTTATTGTTGAGAACAAGTTTCTGAATAAGTTTTTCCTCACTCATTTCGTTTTTTTTTCGTTCAGTACGAGAGATACCTGCGTTTGAAGATATCTCAAAAAGTTGATATACCGGATAAGTACGGTCAAAATATCAACTTCCTGTTTTCGTTTCGATAAGGTGTTTTTTTATTGTTGAGAACAAGTTCTGAATAGTTTTTCCTCACTCATTTCGTTTTTTTTTCGTTCAGTTCGAGAGATACCTGCGTTTGAAGATATCTCAAAATTGATATAACGGATAAGTACGGTCAAAATATCAACTTACTTTTTCGTTTCGATAAGGTGTTTTTTTTATTGTGAGAACAAGTTTCTGAATAATTTTTCCTCCTCACTCATTTCGTTTTTTCGTTCAGTTCGAGAGATACCTGTGTTTGAAGATATCTCAAAAAGTTGATATACCGAATAAGTACGGTTCAAATATCAACTTCCTTTTTCGTTTCGATAAGGTGTTTTTTATTTTTGAGAACAAGTTTCTGAATAAGTTTTTCTTGGCTCATTTCGTTTTTTTTTCGTTCAGTTCGAGAGATACCTGCGTTTGAAGGTATCTCAAAAAGTTGATATACCGGATAAGTACGGTCAAAATATCAACTTCCTTTTTCGTTTCGATAAGGTGTTTCTTATAGTTGAGAACAAGTTTCTGAATAAGTTTTTCCTCACTCATTTCGTTTTTTTTCGTTCAGTTCGAGAGATACCTGCGTTTGAAGATATCTCAAAAAGTTGATATACCGGATAAGTACGGTCAAAATATCAACTTCCTTTTGCGTTTCGATAAGGTGTTTTTTATTCTTGAGAACAAGTTTCTGAATAAGTTTTTCCTCACTCATTTCGTTTTTTCGTTCAGTTCGAGAGGTACCTGTGTTTGAAGATATCTCAAAAAGTTGATATACCGAATAAGTACGGTCAATATCAACTTCCTTTTTCGTTTCGATAAGGTGTTTTTTATTCTTGAGAACAAGTTTCTGAATAAGTTTTTCTTCACTCATTTCGTTTTTTCGTTCAGTTCGAGAGATACTGCGTTTGAAGATATCTCAAAAAGTTGATATACCGGATAAGTACGGTCAAAATATCAACTTCCTTTTGCGTTTCGATAAGGTGTTTTTTATTCTTGAGAACAAGTTTCTGATAATTTTTTCCTCACTCATTTCGTTTTTCGTTCAGTTCGAGAGATACCTGTGTTTTGAAGATTCTCAAAAAGTTGATATACCGAATAAGTACGGTCAAATATCAACTTCCTTTTTCGTTTCGATAAGGTGTTTTTTTATTCTTGAGAACAAGTTTCTGAATAAGTTTTTTCTTCACTCATTTCGTTTTTTCGTTCAGTTCGAGAGATACCTACCTGTTTGAAGATATCTCAAAAAGTTGATATACTTACCGGATAAGTACGGTCAAAATATCAACTTCCTTTTTCGTTTCGATAAGGTGTTTTTTTGTTGTTGAGAACAAGTTTCTGAATAAGTTTTTCCTCACTCATTTCGTTTTTTTTCGTTCTTACGAGAGATACCCGCGTTTGAAGATATCTCAAAAAGGTGATATACCGGATAAGTACGGTCAAAATATCAACTTCGTCACTGACGGATGTCCATTTTTTTTGTCTATGTGCTCGTCTGAATAGAAAAACAATACGATTCGTTTTTGGCTTGACAAAACCAAACTTATTGTAAAATTTGACAATATTTAATATCCATTACTCAATATTCGATACCCCGTAGCACGTCACTGACGATGTCCGTTTTTTTTTTTTGTGTTGTCTTTTTTTGTCTTTTGTCTATATGCCTGAATAGTAGAAACATAATACGCATTCGTTTTTTACTTGACAAGACCAACTTCAGTGAAAATTCGATGACTTTTTTTATCTATTACTCAATATTTGATCCCCCGTAGACTCACTGACGGATGTCCATTTTTTCTTTTTTTTGTGTCTTGTGCTCGTCTGAATAGAAGAAACATAATACGAATTCGTTTTTTGCTTGACAAAACCACTTCATTGTAAAATTTGACATATTTAATATACATTACTCAATATTCGATACCCCGTAGCACGTCATTGACGAATGTCCGTTTTTTTCTTTTTTTGTCTATATGCTAGCCTGAATAGTAGAAACATAATACGCATTCGTTTTTTACTTGACAAGACCAACTTCAGTGAAAAATTCGATTAATTTTTTTATCTATTACTCAATATTTGATCCCCCGTAGCACGTCACTGACGGATGTCCATTTTTTTCTTTTTTTGTCTATGTGCTCGTCTGAATAGAAGAACATAATACGAATTCGTTTTTCGCTTGACAAAACCAACTTCATTGTAAAATTTGCCAATATTTATTATACATTACTCCATATTCGATCCCCTGTAGCACGTCACTGACGGATTTCCATTTTTCTTTTTTTGTCTATGTGCTCGTCTGAATAGAAGAAACATAATACGATTCGTTTTTTGCTTGACAAACCAACTTCATTGTAAAATTTGACAATATTTAATATACATTACTCAATATTCGATCCCCCGTAGCACGTCACTGACGGATGTCCATTTTTTCTTTTTTTGTCTATGTGCTCGTCTGAATAGAAGAAACATAATACGAATTCGTTTTTTGCTTGACAAAACCAACTTCATTGTAAATTTGACAATATTTAATATACATTACTCAATATTCGATCCCCCGTAGCACGTCACTGACGGATGTCATTTTTTTCTTTTTTTGTCTATGTGCTCGTCTGAATAGAAGAAACAAATACGAATTCGTTTTTCGCGCTTGACAAAAAAACTTCATTATAAAATTTGACAATATTCAATATACATTACTCAATATTTAATCCCCCGTAGCACGTCACTGGCAAATTTTCTATTTTCCTCGAACATGCATGTGGGTATAAAAAAAAACATAATCCCCTTCCTCTTTTCTTGAAAAACTTGAATTTATGAATATCTATATTCTACCTGATGTACATAAGTCTGACGGTGTATGCGACCTTATCTGATTTGTGGTTGTGGATAAGATCACACCCGTAAAGACTAGAAGAGAAAATGTAATGTATACTTTTGAACGTAATTTAAAAATGGATATCTTTTCAATCTTACCCTGATTATATGCTCTTCTTCAGAACTAGACATTATCACACTCAACACGGATTGAAGATATTTCAATAATATAAGACGGTTACTTCTCGAAATGGCAAATTACTTTGACGAAATAACAATCTTTCTAACCTGCTTGTATTTAAACTTCTCTATTTATTTACCAACTGTCAAAAAACACGTGGTTCAAATCGAACAGTAACAAGAATTTGGTGCAACTCAGGAGCACGGAGCTCTGAACAGCTCAGGCGCACGAAACTCTCAAAACGAATACTGTACATATCTGTCCATTAACAATAAAATTTTTGAATAATGTTCTGAATACATTTTCTCAATTTTGTACTGAAGCTTATTTTAGTTTTTTCACTGTAAATTGTCAGTTTTAAAAAAAAGTGTGTTCCTTACCTGTACGGTAAGAATTGAAAAAAAGATTTTATGTTAAAACCTTAACTTTTGCTTTCTCTTAATTCCAAACACTCAAGGAAATTAATCAACTTTTATCTAAAATGACCCGACAAGACCTAAATAAAACTAAATTGACAATCGTTTCCAATAAAATCCAAAATATTCACCTTTTCTCGACTGAGGGCAAACAGTGTGTCATCTATTGGGGATCTAAAGAAATAGTACTTTATTAATATGATGGATATGTTTCATCAACAAACAAATACTCAATTATGTATTTCGAAGATATGGACACTAATTTCTGACAACCTTTTTTTCAGAAAATTTGATAATCAGGCTATAATTCAAGAACCGATTGACTGGTTGCACATATCCTACATCAAATCAGTGTAGAATTAAACGAAGAATTCGAATATGTATAAATATACAGGGTGTTGCATTTGAAATAACGAAGTTACATTCGTTTCCGGTTAAACCGGAAGTAGATTCCTCTTGAAAATATTTTACAATTGAAGTTTATGTACTCTAAACAAAAATCAAAATCTTGAATCTGTATTACAATTCCTTCTTCGAAAACGTCTAATGAAACACTTAAAAAAATCACCCTGTATTATATTGAAATAACGAACTATTTTAATATTATAAGCTCATTGAACCGAAAAATCACGCTTACATCGACGATGGGTGTTTGAGTGGTCCTCTGAAAAAAGAAGAACACTATATATATTCTATGGCATCGTCACCTGATCTGCGTGAACGCCGCGCGAACTACGGAAAAGCGCCAGCTCGCGACGCAAGCCTAACCGGCAGTAGTTTAGTAGTTATTAGTTGTTAGCTGGCTGGAGCATGTGTAACGTTTGCATCGTGGTGCAATGGTGCATTCACTGCATTCTGTAGAAAAGCAGTCGTGTAACGAAAAGTACTCTCCTAGATATTCGAACATTGTGTATGTCTGTGTGAATATTATTGAATTAGATACCGGTGTGATTACGCGAAGTGAGCCAGGGAAAACTATATATTGTATTGACACCTTGAACCAGGAAAGATTTCATAAGGAGAAAAGGTAGGTGGCATGGTTATTTCAATACGAATAAATTGTAATTTGAATTTTTTCGGTGACTATTCGGTCTCTGCCTGTCTTAGTTTAAAAGGTATGGGCCCCCCAAGCTTCGAAAATGTTTGATATTCAAGTAATTTTTCCATTATATCCTACCACCGATATACTGCCTTTATTGAGTTAATTAATCCCTCTCGACCATTAACCTGAAAATTTGATGTAGGTATTTTATTTTTGCTATATTCATTAATTCATTCAGATACGAGTTTTTGAGCACCCATGTAATCATAAATTCCCGCCATTGGTTTCGTGCACGTTTGACAACTGACAGCACATCGGAGGTATAACAACCCCACTTTTCCTATGTAAATCATAGCAAAACAACGAGAGATTTTGGTTTTTCTCAAGTGTTTCAGTTGATTATTTATTCTTCTTTGGAATGAAAAATCAAATTGTTTATTGAGTTCAGATCATATTCATCCAGGACGATATGTAGAAAAATATCAGTTTTGGGTATTCACCCTTGTCAACTGTAGAAGGAAGATATTTATCCATCTAACTTGGCTCTTTTCAGAAATAAAATGTGTCCTGATATTATCAGTTAATTAGTGGAAACATAGAATGCTGCTGCAGTGAATCATATGATATTTATAATATTTATTATTCTTCAATAAATGGGAAGAAGAAAAATTATCATATTTGTTTATCGAAATGAAAGCCCATGAATTCCATGATGATTTTATTGAAAAAATGTAGGACTTTATCAATATTAACAACTAAATTTCAATTATTCACAACGTAGAAAACGATTTCTATTAAATACAAACTAAAAAAATAAATAAATATTATGGCGAAAGTGAAGAATTCATCATTCAATACAAACCAACAAATTATAGTCTCTTGTATAAATAAAAACTTAACTATCTAATAAGTAATTGTAAAAATTTTCAAATACAGATTTAGAAGTAAGTATGTTTATGCTATATTCTAGAAAATAGTCAAAAGCGGAGATAGCAGTTACCTTTTACTTGTCTCATAATATATGAAAAACAAAGATATACTGCAAATTAAAGAACATCCAGATGAGTTTCAATCCAGTGATATGATTTCAGGAAATATATTTATAAAAACTCAAGTTATCACAACAATTTTGTCCATTAACAAGTACTCTTCATCTCCTTTCTCTAACGGGTGAATTGGAAATAAATCCAACAGTGTTCCTCCTTGTCCAAATATGAATCCTGAAACTGGCTAATCTCTTTGTCTTCTTGATTTATGGATAATCATATCAGATACATTTTTTCATCGGAATAAGACACATTAGATAGATAAAACTTCTGCAGTAGATAAGGGTGAATGCCCACAACTGATATTTTTCTACATATCGTCCTCGATGAATACGGTATATGATATAAACTTATTAACAATGTAATAGTCCATTTTCACGATTTTTCAGTCCAAAGAAGCAATAAATCAACTGAAACACTTGAGAAAACCAAAATCTCTCGTTGTTTTGCTATCATTTACATAGGAAAAGTGGGGTTGTTATACTTCCGATGTGCTGTCAGTTGTCAAACGTGCACGAAACCAATTCTTCGCAGGGTTCGAAAATATCATGATATTTAAATAAATATCATATCACATGATATACAGGGTGTCCCATTACTCGACGTCAACCCGGAACCGGTGAAAAGGCAAGTAATGCTGGTTGTCAGAAAAATATAAAAAAAATCTAAGTTGCATGATTTTAAAAAATGCGCATTTAAAAAAACACGCAAAATTCCACACCCTGTGACAGTCTTTTCGCTCCTGTTGCCACAAATATCAACTTTTTCCACTTTTTTCTTTGCTGTATAACCTCGAAAATGCTTGTCTAAACTGTAATCAAAATTTTGATACCAGCTGATCTAGGTTTCATAAAAATAGGCCTTACTTCTCAGAAAAAAAAATTCGAAAATAACAATTGCCTAGCTTCAACTGACTGTATTGAAAAAAAAATGTACTACGTAGGTTTGGCAATTTTTTTCAAAAGTTGGCGCATTTAGTGAGGATTCCAAATGGGTATATTGGGGTTGGCCATCTGTTAGTTTTTGTTTTAACCATGAATTAAACACATGCATTGTGAAAAAATTCATTAATTTTTATTTGAAATCAAGTAATATTTATGCCATTTATGTGTGAAAACACATCATTCATGTGACACCACGGCTCTTCTTACAAGCTTGCATCCGAACATCAAATTTGCGATGACTTTTTCCAGTAAGAGCGGATCTGTGGCCTCAATCATGCCGATATTGCGTTTGAGTGCTTGATTGTCCGTGGGTGGCGTTAGCATACCCTTTACTCTTCAAAAACCCCAAAGAAAATAGTCAATGGTTCAAATCGCATGATCTTGCTGGCCAATCACGTCAAATAGGTTTATTGCAACCAAATTTGGTGAACGCTTAATTTCCTAATTCTGACGTGAATTGGCAGCAGATCATGCGATTTGACACCATTGGACTATTTTCTTTGGGTTTTTGTTTGAAGAGTAAAGTGTATGCTAACGCCCCACGGACAATTCAGACCTCAACGCAATATTCGGCTGAATTGAGGCCACAGTCCGCTCTTACTGGAAAAAGTCATCACAAATTTTGATGTTCGGATGCAGCTTGTAAGAAGACCGTGGTGTCACATGAATGATTGATTTCACACATAGCATAAATATCCTTTGATTTTCATAAAATTAATGAATTTTCCACATGCATGTGTTTAATTCATGGTTAAAAACTACAGATGGCCCCCCAATACTTGTTTAATTGTAGCTGCCGTACTTCAAATTTATTTTCGATTGCCTTTGAATACACTGATACACTTTTCGTTAACTGCTTCCCAGTAATAGAGTCCAATGGATTCAAGTCCGGTGAACGCCGGCCACGAGATTGGACCAGAACGTCCGATCCATCTTCCGAGAAAAAATGTTACCAGAAAAAAATTTCCAGAGAAAATAATTTTTCCAGAAAAAATTTTTCCGGAGAAATTTCTCTGAAAATTTTTTTTTCTGGTAACATTTTTTCCCGGAAGTGGATCGGACGTTCTGGTCAATCTCGTGGCCGGCCCGTTCACCGACTTGAATCCATTGTACTTTATTACTGGGAAGCAGTTAACGAGAAGTGTATTCAAAGGCATCGAAAATAAATTTGAACTACGGCAGCTACAATCAAACAAGTATTATACCAGTTGGAATCCTCACTAAATGCGCCAACTTTTGAAAAAACATGCCAAACCTACGTAGTACATTTTTTTTTCAATACAGTCAGTTGAAACTAGGCAATTGTTTATTTCGAATTTTTTTTCCGAGAAGTAAGCCCTATTTTTATGAAACCTAGATCCCGCTGGTATCCAAATTTTGATTACAGTTTAGACAAGCATTATTCAAGGTTACCCAGCAAAAAAGTTGGAAAAGAGTGATATTTGTGGCAACAGAGCGAAAAGACTGTCACAGGGTGTGGAATTTTGCGTGTTTTTTAAATGCGCATTATTGTAAAATCATGCAATTAAATTTTTTTTATATTTTCTGACCCAGCATTACTGCCTTTTCGCCCGGTTCCGGGTTGACGTCGGTAATGGGACACCCTGTCTATCGGATATATATCAATATATATCGGATATATATCACTGTACAAAATTTTTTGACCAATAAAAATAAGTGCATTATTCATTGTGCTCCATCTTATTTCCATGGGCATAACCAGTTTTTTTACCTCCAGCTTGATTGTAAGTCCAGCAAGGTACATATTGTTTCGAAAATACTTTATGACTTTTAAAATGTTGGAAGTTGCAGAAGGAATTTCTAAGTCTTTTGCCAATAAATTCAAAATATGAGGCTGAACATCCATATTGAAATATACCGATTTGTTTCTCCAATTCCGAACGCTTTTTTGTACATTCCCTGTATTGTCTGGATTTTTAATTCAATAAATACCGTAATTCAATATATCGGATATATATCCAACTATAAATATCATAATATATCAAGATATATATCATGATATATATCACTTGATTATATCCTTCGAACCCTGATTCTTCGTAGTAAATTTGGCGCGAAAACAATAGGTTTGTTCAATTAACGAAATAACCGTTCAGTGACCATCATTTGACGTTTTCGGAAACCTACTCGATCACTAACCCGGGTACAAATTGACAGCAATTGACTGTTTATCCGTCAATTGTAACCCGAGTTAGTGATCGAGTAGGTTTCCGAAAACGCCATATGAATCGTCAGGATTCAGCGCATTGAATAAAAGAACACATTTTTAACATTGCGCAGAATCCTGACGGTCCATGAACGATCATGAACGGTTATTTCTTGAGTTGGAACATGCCACAGCCGTCTATAGACGGCTGTGAACATGCCTAATGATTAGGCATGTCCAACTCACGAAATAACCGTTCATGGACCGTCAGGATTCTGCGCAATGTATAAATGTGTTCTTTTATTCATTGCGCTGAATCCTGACTCCAAAAAAAGGACCGATCCGCAGTTGAGAAGAAATGATATTATTATAAGACAGGAAATGAAAAAGTAAGCTTCATGAACTCTGATATTATACCTATAAGATTTTGATGACCTTATTAATAATTATTCAAGTAAAATAGATATTTCAGGTTAGGAGATTAAGAAGGTTAACAATGCAATTTATTTTTATATACTCAATTTAGAAAAATCATTAACTGTCGATGTTTCTTTACAAATACATAGAAACCGTTAACCTAGAAACCTTCTAACAAAATTATTCATAAAAAATTTCAGATCCCTCCAAATGATTTGAAATGGATTCTTCCTTTCGATCTTACCCTCAATAGGTGGTCTCAACTGACAAATTTGCTTACTCGTTATAAAAACGTAGGCAATGAGGATTCAGATCTTAAAAAATTCATTAGATTTGCTGCAATGTTCTTTATCTTCCTTAGAGGCATTTTCGTTAGATAGGCATAATGAAAATTTCGACAAACTGAGACAATTGAAATCATTACCGAATCATTACTGACCAATTGAGGCAAATTCTTTCTAATAAAATTAAGTACTTCTCAAGTACAATAATAATGTCATTTATATATTGCATTCCCAGTTTGCTTCATGCTATGAATGATGAGAAAATTTTTCATTTTACCTACACAAAGGTATTTAAGGTCATTTCATCTTCGTTACAAATATCACCTAATTCTGATAATGACAATCAAAATTATCTTTCGAATGTATCTCGCAATTTGCCGATATTAGATCGTGTCGTAGTTCTGTTTAATTGATCAAATTCATATAAATTCCCGTTTGGATTATAGGTCGAAAAATATTATTGGGAGCGCGACTGTTCTTTCTGAACATAAATTGAATAACAATATCTACTATTCAGATTCATTATGATTGGGATTCTCAAGCACAGATATTCAATTTATTGACTAAGTAGGGTCAAATATTGTTTATTCCTTCGAAAATTGCTAATGCCGTGCCCTCAATGCAGTTTTTATATTCGCATCCCGCGCTGTCGCATCGATAGAGTAGGCCTCGGAGTAGGCCTCCCGTCGACGTTTCAATGCGGCGGTGCCAAACTGTGTTCCAGGCTTTCTCTATAGACGGCTGTGGTCCAACCGAAAATCCTCTCCACGATTCCTTCGGAATTCTGAATCTGAAACGGAAAAATCGAAACAGGAAAAAAAACGGAAAATAAAATGATAGGAACTTTATTAAATCGATTTGAAATAACCCAATTCAAAATTTCATGTATAGCTCTCAAGCCATCCTGAAATTCATATATGGAACAATTTATCAGATGTTCAATTGTCTCCTCTGCTTCTCCGCATTCACAACTAGGACTATCAACTGAATTCTATTTGAAAAGCATACTATTGCAACGTCATGACCTGTTCTTATACGATTAAGAACAGTCCATATTTTCCTTGGAAGATCAAATCCAAGAACTTTCTTCGAGGGATCAGTTATTAAATCTTTGTTCTGAATATTACATGTGTTCCACTCGATTGCCAAATTGCTTTATCACTTTCATTGAGTTCAGAAAATATTTTGACCAAAAAGGTTTACGTGATTTTAATCGAGGAATCTTATTGTCTCGAATATAGGAGAGTATTGGATATGAATTTACAGAAGAATTAAATTTGTTCCAAATTTTCGAAGTAATGGCCTGTCTGCGTTTTGTGGAGGAGCAATGTTTGAAAGAACTGGTAACCATGGATTGGTGTTGATTTTATTGTTTCAGTCACTAGTACCATGGAAAATTTGATTGTGCATCGATCGTTTGTACATGTGCACTGTTGAGCCAACAGGGCAACAATATTCGGCAGTAGAGTACACTAAGACTAGAGCTTGAAATTATGTTTGAGAGAAGAATTACCAAAAAGAACATTCAATTTTCTATAGTTCTGATGATTATCCAAATGAAAACATGAGACTTCGGTTTTGTTAGCATTTGGACACCAATCGAAGAAATAATTCTTTAAAATTTCTAAATGGTTTTAAAATCTAAATGATGGAAAGCCAAAGCAATATCATCGGCATATATGAATTTTTCAGATAAAGTTATGAGGATATCACACAAATAAAATTAAAAAGAAGAAGTGATAAGGCTATCATGCCCCCTCAATGAAACGAGCTGCCTTCAACTTTTTATTTAATCGACTGAATATTCCTCTAACCCCAGAAAATTATAAAAAAAAACTTATATATTATTTATCAAACAGGCTATAACAATCAATATACTAAAATATATCGATCAAATATTCATCCTTTTATAAAAAGGAAAACATTATTGAAGAAAATATACCCTCACATTTCTACTAAAATACGTTTTATAGCTATAGGGTGTAGTTGTATTTACTTACAATCCGATAAATGTTTTCATGTAAATTTGTATAATAATACAAATTTGAGTGAATACAACTACACCCTAATAAATAGGCGACATACATCATTATAAACTATTACAATCAATAACAAAGCTAAAAGAAAACAAGAAGAATAAAGAAGTATATATAAAATCAATTGTTCTGATTGTCCCGCTTTCTACGTTGGCATGACCACACGCAACATGAAAACACGGTTCAACGAACACCAGAGAAACCAACCTAGATCAGCTCCAGGTAACCACTCAACATAATCAAAACACAAAACTAATTTTGACAATTTGGAAATTCTACATAAAGGAAATGATTATCACAAATTAACATTGTTTGTACATAATGAAATATTGAAGAACAAACACAAAAAATTCTTATTAAATGAGATGTCAGACTTCAATTTATATGATAACAGTATAATCAAACTCATAAATTTCAATCGCGAATTTGTTTTGTACAGGGTTGTTCAAAATATTCTGATTTAAAATAATAATAAATTTTATTGTTATTTATTATATGACTTATCCAAATAGATATATCTCCAAAATGTTCAGTTTCGAAGATACAAGGATGTCATAAATAGACGTAGTTATTGAAAAAAAAACAGAAAATTGGAAATCAATAGCTTGTATCTTGAAAACGTTGAGTTTTCCGACATATTTATAAGTCAAAATACTTTCGAATCAGCCTGTATAGCCATATCATATATTTGAACTGACTATAATATTCTTTCGATAATACATTTATTTAATTTATTAATATTAATAATAATAATAATATATTAATTTATTCAATTAAACTTTTTACAGCCTGGTGATAGTGAGGAAGAAAGAACCAAAAAGGGCAACAAGGATCTTAGAAAGGAGAGATAGTGAAAGCACCCGATACGAAGATTGAGCTGGTGGAGAGGCAACCTTTCTTTGTTCGGGACGATATGGGAGTTTGTGTAGGCATGACAAATTCGAAATAGCTGAAGGAATGTCAAGAAAGTAAAAAAAAATCTATAAGGAATAGAGGATTCGGCTATTCGGGACACTCAGTGACCCAACCTCGCATAAGGTAAGAATTTCAATGGTAGTAGTCTCTGAATTATGTGAACATGAAATCAGTAATGAAGATCCTCTAGAATCATGTGAAAAAGAAAAACATTATTTTAAGAAATGAAGAAAATATCATTGAACAAAAATCCAAGTCAATCGACAGACTACCTTCGGCAGTTTCGATCGCTTTGTTTATTATAATATTTCTCAGCCAATTCTAATTTCCTCGGCTTCGAACAATAAAAAGGATTTCAAGGTATACCAGGTGAAGGTTACAGCCTCCACCGAACTGTTCACTTCTTGTGGTGAAGAATCTTCACAATAATCAGCCTGCAAAAATTAAATAGGATATTCGTAATTAGCTGATTCAAAAACGCATAAAGTAGGCATAATGAAGTCCGAATGAAATATGATTAACACTGTGAATTCATTTGTTTTATTTTGACAAATACAGTGATACTTTTCAAAAGTCTTTGACGTTAAGAAACGTTTGACTTTTCGTAAAAAAGGCATAATCACTCACCTTGTCTTGTAAGTAATCCAACATACTAGTTTCCTGCATTTTCTGCTTTCAAGACGGTCAACTTTCAGTCACTACAGAAATTGTTCATATTCTAATTTGTACAGTGCATCCCATTTTGCGTGAGACAGCCAGGTATCTCGCTTGTTATTTAACCCATTAGGGACTGAATTAATGAATTTTTCAAAATATCGATATATTATCTCTATCATTGTTTAAGGATCCTTCAACAATGTCTCTATTCTTATTAGAAATTGTATAATAAACACCAAGAGATCAAAATATTTACCAAATTGTTTGATATTAACAAAATATTTACAATGAACCATTTTCAAGCTATTCAGGAATGACTGTTAGCTACGAGCATAATAAAACAGTGAATAACTCGAAAACGGCTGAAGATGGCTATAGGAAATGATACATAAAATGAATATGGAATTTGAAGATATATCCGAAACATTCATAATATACAGATGTTCCATTAGAAATAAGAAATTTGATACCATTTCCGGTGCTAAAATTTGAAAATATATCAGAAATGAAGGTCTTATTTACTTATATCTTCACAAAAATTTGGAAGTATTTAAATTATTTTTTTCTCCATAAATTTCTAATGAGCATTCCCGGTGTGAAATCCTGTATAACGGGAGGAATCTTCATTAATAGGACTTCTATTCATCATTGTCTGAAACATAGATTTGAGTGCGCAACCTGTCTAAAATCTCCATCTAAAATTGGAGCAACCCTGTACTGAATCCACTTTTAAATGAGCCAACCCTATACAGTCGGATTGAGAATAAAATAAGCTTTCATTTGACACTAGATACAATCAAATAATAACAGATGAGGGTATTTTTACCTCTTTGACTCGCCTCTTCAAACCTAGCAACCTTACTGTGGCACCCGGAAAAAAGCAGGCAACCATTACTTTTTCACATCTTTTTTTCAAATAACAGATGCACGAAATATACTGAAAAATTTCAGTTAAATTTTTAAGAATTTAACATCATCCGCACCAAATTTAATTAGGCAACCCATGTGAAATGTGTTGATATAAATGTTATTTATTTCTTATCACTATTAAATAATGGAATATGGAAAGCTTGTACCTAATGGGTTAAGATAGAGCCTTGCGGTTTTCACGTTCTTGTCCTACTTTTTCGTGAAACTCAAGTTGGTCTAATCGGTTTTTGCATAACTGTTTCCGTTTGAGAGATACAGGGCGATTTTGGAATTTGATACTTTACTAACCCCTCCTTTATCTTCGAAGTTATTGGAATAATGCTGATCTAAAAACTACTTCTGAATCAATATTCTGCGTAAAACGCAGTGGCGTTCCCAATGTTTTTTTTTGGTATAGTTTTGAAGATTCAACACAAACGTATATTTTTTTTAATGGAACAACCTGTATATTATTACTTCCTTGAATTAGTTTTTTTCCTTCCAAATAATGTATGACACTATGTAGGTAGTATTTTCAGAAATGTTAAAAAACCACTAAAACATCAAATAATGATGATTTTTTTCGATGGGCAATGGATTTCCCATATAAAAAAGAATCAATTGGATAATTTTCATTTGGGATTTTTATTTTTAGTAGAGTAAGACAACAATAATACACTCATCACTAACATAAAAACAAAACGTAGGTACCTGCCTAATAGCAACAAAAATAATACAAAAATTCATAAACATTGCATAATATGTTACATATTAAACTGTTCAAATTGCTGTCCATTTTCCCTAATACAGGGTGAGTCTTTTAAACGTAGATTCTTGAGGTCAAAAGAAACACTTTTTTCCTCTACCATTTTTTCCGATTCGGCCTGGTTAAAAATATACAGGCTGTTGAAAATCCATGAAAAGCATACATTTTCAGTAATATCTCGCAAACGATTCCTTCAAATGAATTGATTTTTGAAACATAGTTTTTCATTAATATGATTAATCTTTCCCGACTACAAAATTCCGAGTACTTCGATGTTGAAAGAAAAAAAAATCTTAGAAATTCGAAAAATTGGGTACCTTGGCTGAATGCAACTCTGTCGGAAATATTCACAGAATTCAATTTTCCCTATGTCACTTTGACAAATTTCAAGAATAATTCGAGAATTTGTTATCTGGAATGATGAATGGTAAGAGAACTAGCGGATTTTCTTTAAAAATGGGGTTACAATGAATAAGCTCACCTCTATACTTCTTCAGTGTAAATCCTTATTTATTCAAGCAAATTTCCACACCACTTTCGAAGTACCTATTGCAATTTTGTTTCGTTGAGCTTTGACATACGTTGATCCAAATTTACATTACGTTAGAATACGTTCATTTCTCATTTATTCATCATATTTATTACTACTGAAATGGCCTTGATAAGTTATTATTCATGAAGTCGTATGATTTTGAAAAACAAACTAACCACAGAACACCGATGTCAAAGAATTTAGTGTCACGTCTGTGACTTTCACCATGCGGACCACAGAACATAAATAGGTATGCGGACACCCCCCGAAATTCAATCGCCCCAACTGGTGTTTATGAACGTGAAATGTCATGCGTGTTATGGTTGAGTTGTTGTTTTGATTTCGGAAACTCTTTCACGGAAGATTTCAAGAGATATTGGAAATGAATGCTAGAATAGGTGGTTTAAGGGCCCCCGCAGACTGCAGACTTTTTATCGGCCGATAGTTTAGTCGGGTTGGGCTGAAAGTGCGATACTGGCCGATACTGAATCGCTGTAGTGTGCGCATATGCATTCCTCTCTATACTGATTAAGAAGCCGACCAAACTATCGGCCGATAAAAAGTCTGCAGTCTGCGGGGCCCTAAAAGTTAATCCGATATAATCAAAAATGAAGTATACATCAAGAAGAGATTATTCTGCTTTTCATCACTAGCAAAATTTTGGATGAATCAATCATTGCATTAGAAAATATTCAACTGGTATTGAAAAAGTGAGTTCATATTTCTTTCTTTAATACAGCAGCTTATTTGAAAATATCGAATGATGGTATATCTACTCGTTTCTTTGCTACAATAGCTTATTTCAAAGGTTTGAATGCTATATCTCGTACTTGCAAAAATTCAGTGGTTAGTTTACCAGTGGCGGCATAGCTCATTCTGTAAACAAAAAAGGGCTATATCTTCTTATTAAGGCCGAATCGGAAAAAATGGTAGAGGAAAAAAGTGTTTCTTTCGACCCCAGGAATATACGGTTAAAATATATGTACAAGTCAAAGACTCACCCTGTATATAATGGCCAAACTTTTTCAATACGCCTGAGTGCATTTGATATTATAAAAAGGCGGTGTTGTAAATCCTGGAAAACTGCCTCTGTTGATCCACGAAGTTCTTCGGGACTGTTGTGTCTTTGACTGAATATTTTAGGTAAATATGTAGATCTAAAGAATCGTGTTGGAATTGTGAAAAAAATTGTACTCACTAAGTTTGGGTCCCAGATTACGAAAATGATAACGAGAAGTCTGCAATCCTTTTAGTTTTTTCAAAAAAAAATCCAAAGATTCAGTCAGGGTAGTGAGGTTAAGCATAGTTCTAGCCAATTTTCCTCTGTTTTCTCAATCAATACTCGTTGGAAATGTTTTATTTATCAATTTCTGAAAGTATCCTGCAAAATAAAGCCTTAATTTGGTCGAAATCGACGAATTTATACATTGTTTACGTTTGTCACGGCAGCCATGATGATTTGCCTTTAGGGCCCATTTTGGCTGTCAACCAGCGCGATTTGTGCAACGTTGCCAGCGTTTCAAATCGAATGGCCAGTTAATTTCGAATTATTAGGATGGGATTGGGAGAGCCCATTTTGTTTACTTTTCCAATATTAGTATGAAATGAATTATAGAGTAATAGAAATAACAAAGTAATTAGGTATAGGTTAATCCAAATATTCCGAAAACGGTGAAACTGCATATAATATAAAGACCTGTTCGTTTTTGAAATTCGAATGATTACATTTATTATAATTACATACTGGAAGAGTAATCCAGCAAAGACCACGGGGAGGTATGGGCTGACTTTGCCAGGAAGGGATTTTTGGGGATTGAAAGGATAGATAGGCAATTGGGATAATGATAAATGTGATGATAACCAAACTTAACAGAAATTCGTATACATATTAATATAAAAAATAAACCTATAAAACTCAACAGAAATTCCTTTTGAAAATATTCACAAGACAAAGAGGAAGAATCAGAAACAACAACACTTCAATAATGAATTAAATGAATCGAATATCACAAATGAACTACTTTATCGCGAATAAAATAGAGGTCGCGAAAACTGACGGCTCAACCATCACCAGAAGTTGAAGCGTTCATTGGATATGCGAACGCTATATAAGAGAAAAATTCGTGAAATCTAAATTTTCGTTTGAAGTTCTTTTTGAACTTGAATTCTGCCAAATAAAAAGGAAAATTTTCTGACCTTCTACCGTATCTCGGGATGTGATCCCGGATTTCTCTCCAGAAACGCTCCACATTCTGGGTGTGACCCCGGTGTCAGGGTCAACGAAGTTTATGGGGTGATTTACTGTGAGGTGCTGGTAGCCTTCATGACTGAGACAGTCATAGGCTCTACAACAGTCAGAGTGAATGGTCATACCAGGTAAGATCCATTCCCTGATCAACTCCAATAAAGTTTCCCGACTCCGATTTGCAACCGGAACCATGAATACTTCCCTCTCGATCCCTCCGAAAATCTATTGCCCGTCAATTATCCGGCCTCTATTGTATTTTCGTTTGCCAAATTTGGCTTCGTCTATTTCAACAATTTTGCCCGGCCCCCTAAACGCTCGTTATGTTGAGAAAAATATACTAAGCAAACTTCGCGACAAAACATGGTCCAGTCTACTACTGTTTTAGAAGACCAGTCCATTTCTGCTTCTAAATCTTCCTGCTTTGTGTCAACAAGCCAATATGCAACAAACCTACATATTTCCTTGATTGACTTTGGGGTGCCAGAAAAAAAGAATGATTTTTTATATATTTCACGAATCCACATTTCTGCCTTTTCCGTCGGTTGGAACGGCGATTGTATTATTGCACATAAATTTGGAAAATGCAGGATAATATGTGCAAGGTGTGTTGCATTTTGGACAATTCATCTCATTCACACAATCAATCACACCATGCTCTCTCAAAAAATCTTTCAACCGGTCTTCATCTCCCAACAAATTAATAAAGTCTGTATGAGAGAGAAGACACCCCGAGCACACCATTTTAAATTTAGACTAGAATGACTTACCCGTTACTAAGACTGGAACTGGAAAGAATTACGGAAAAGTACGCAAGGGTTTATATAACAAATTCACTCTTGCCAAGTGTTTCACCAAAAAAGGGGCGCGAAATGATAACACCCTCAAGACGTCATAATCTCGAAACAATATTCTAACTAATCAACGTAAATTTAACTACAAGTCTGAAACATTGGCAACGTTGCACAAATCGCACCGATTGACAGCCAAAATACGCCCTAAAGGCAAATCATCATGGCTGCCGTGACAAACGCAAACAATGTATAATTTCGTCGATTTCGACCAAATTAAGGCTTTATTTTGCAGAATACTTTCAGAAATTGATAAATAAAACATTTCCAACGAGTATTGATTGAGAAAATAGGGGAAAATTGGCTAGAACTATGCATAACCTCACTTACCTGCCTGAAACTTTGGATTTTTTTTTTGAAAAAACTAAAAGGATTGCAGACTTCTCGTTATCATTTTCGTAATCTGGGACCCAAACTTAGTGAGTACAATTTTTTTCACAATTCCAACACGATTCTTTTAGATCTACATATTTACCTTTATTTTTCATATAGTCCCAAAAGAAAAAGTCTAATAACCCTGAAAATTATCTTCTGAAAACTGCTCGATCAATCTGGAATTTGGCAATGATCTAATACTTTAAAAAATCAAAAGTAATAATCCTCTTATTGAACTTGGGAAATTCATGGCCCATTAACAAAAAATCATTCTTATTTGATGTTTTAGTGCTTTTTAACGTTTCTAAAGATCCCACCTATCAATTTCCAAAATCGCCCTGTATCTCTGGAACGGAAACAGTTATGCAAAATCTGATTAGACCAATATCAGTTTTCACGAAAAAGTAGGAAAGGAAAGTGAAAATCGCAAGGCTCTATCTTAAATAACAAGCAAGAAACCTGGCTGTCTCTCCCAAAATGGGATGCACTATACTTTAGTTCCGACTCTATTGATAGTAGCACGGCACGTAAGATAATATAATCAAGATTCACAACACAATGTTACTGACAACAGAAAAAACTGATAACATTACGAAATACTGATAACCAAATGAAATGATAACATTACGAAATAAAAATATTCATTTGTTTATAATATGGATTTTGTCAAGCGTGTGCCTTACTGCGGAACAGTAGTTTTTCGTTTTAAGTACCTGTTAGGTTAGGTTAGTTAGGTAAGGTTTCGTTTTAAGTACCGATTAGTTCAAAACTGTATTGTATGCCTAGAAACGAGTTGTCTGAGTTTGACAAAACTAGAATTATTGCTCTCTGATAAGAAGGGCTTTCACGCCATCAACCAATAAACCGAACATTAATCGAAGCGCGGTTAGCAAAACGATTAGGCGCTATGAGGAAACTGGTGCAATGCAAAGTAGACCTCGAAGTGGTCGTCCTCCTGTTACCACGTTTCCTGAAGATCGGTATTATTGCCCAATCAGCCCGAAAAATGGGTCAGTGACGGTACCGACACTCAGGTCGGAATTCCACAGAGCCTTCAACCGAGTAATTTCATGTGCTACAATTCGTAGAAGAGTTTTAGCATCAGGATTGCGGTCCAGAAGGCCTGAGTTCCTTTATTAACTGTTCGTCATCGAATCGCTCATCTTCAGTGGGCGCGAACTGTTCAAAACTGGCATTTTGAGGAATGGAGGAATGAGCTTTTTACAGACGAGTCACAGTTTGGGTTAGTAAGTGATGACAACCGCTTTAGAGTTTGAAGGGAACCAGGATGTCGAAAAGACCTGAGAGAGCTATTCAAACAGCTCCTCTTCGCGGTGGCACTGAAATGTTTTGGGAAAAAATAATGTTTTAAGAGAACGCCACTATTTACACACCCAGGAGGATTACTGGTGCATATTACCCCGAAAATATCATAAATCCTCTAATGAATTAGGGGCTCAATTAATTCATCTTCATGGACGGTATTGGCCATAAGGATAGCAACTTTCCGTAACTCTAGGTATTTGGCACTAGATACAATAAATAAACGAAACATTTCATGTAGAGATTACAATAATCATTTCTTTAATTTGGTACAAAGAAATTTACAAGTATAATGTATTTTTCTAAATTGTTGGAAACATTTTATCTTGGACAAAAAGATAGCAACTATTAAATCAATTTTTAGATTTATAGACCAATATGAAAATGTACATTGTAAAATAATTGAAAATATATGGTATATCAGTTAATATTCAGTATAATTGCCCTCAGTATTAATTACTTCCTTGCATATTCATGGCATGGACGCAATTTGATGACCAGGCACGTTGTAAGACTTTGGTTTGTCCAAATTTCCCATAGGTTTTCTATCGCATTCTGGTCGGACGATTGGAATGGCCCATAGAGATAGAATAGAGAAGAGACGCTATGACATACAATTGTGTAAGGAAAAATGGAACCACTAGGCGGGGCTTAGTTGACGACCAATATGGCTGAAAGTTCAGGGTTGAATTAAGTTGCCAGTTTTTTCTGTTTACGAATTTCACCCAAAAAATACGACGTGTTGGGTCTTTAAGAATCCTGTTCAAATAAGGTCAATTGAATATCAAATAAACAATTTTTCTTCAGGCGATAATATACACATAGAAAGATATCAGATTACCAAAACATACTAGCAAAAATTTCGAATGCGGATCTGTTCAGTACTCATCCCTACCTGTGATATGTTTTTCCTCTAATTTTCTTCTTATCTGTTCCTTCTCTGCCTGAAGAAAGCCATACAGCACATACCATTTTATTATTGTTTATTAAGCACAAGAAATCTCAATTTACTTGAAAAAGGTACAAAATCACTATTTTTAGAAAAAATTCAATGATTGTCAAAATTCGACGTATAGCAGTAATATGGCGGATCTGATACCACTTTCATTTCATTGATAGCAACTCTATACTATCTATCTCTATGGAATGGCCTAATCATGACATTTATTTTGTACGCTACAAACCACTGTATCACTATGTTTGAAATATGCTCCGGATCATTGTCATGTTGACAAGTGTATTTAAAGGGAGAGATCTCTCTAGTCATATGGTTCCATGTTTTTGAAAATATCCTTGCAATATTTATTCATTACGGGATATTAGCTACAAGAACAATATAATATAAAATTATACAATATTATAGCTTAAGTTACGGCCAAGTGCACTCTTCCCGTTTACTCCTTGAACATACATGGCTTCTTGTTGATGATCGACTTTGTTTTTTTACCAACAATCCTCATAGAATTGTTTCCATGGTATTCTATGCGATATGCGATCTGAATTATCGGTCATCATTCGTCTAATCGTACGCCATACTTCGGTGCTTCTGGACCCCCATCAAACTTTCCACTTCACTGCACTTAAGTCCTCATAGTTGTTCCTTTTCATGCTTGATGATCTGTCTTACTTCTCTGTTTTTGGCCTTATATTCGCTTCAGTTGACTTCTGATCAGTTAGATAGCTATCTTTGATACATATTTTTCTCTTCTCCTATCACTGCTGTCACTTCCTCTGTCTGCCATATAGGCTGACCATATAGGGATAAAATGAGTTGAGAATTCGTAAGTCATTTAACTTCCATAATTCCATAAGCCGCAAGCCAGAATCATTAACAACCGTATTACCATCAACTCGTTGTTTTCCTGGCTACCCACTTTTGCATTCAGGTCACTTGCTATAATTATTTCCTGGCCAGGTTCAATCCTCATCAGAATATCCGACAACTGCTAATAAAACTCATCCTTAACTTGCATGGTGGCGTCATTATTTGGTGTGTACACCCCCACAGTTACCTGCCTGTGCCTCTGAGATTTGTCCACTCCTGACCTGGCCAACAGTGAAGGTGACCACCAGGATTTCACTACTTTACCCTTCTTTTTCGTCTCAGATAATACCACGTTGTCCATACTGCATTCCGTTACTTCACTCACTACTTCACACAGTTTATTAGTAAAACACTCATAGTCCTTTTCAATGCCTAAGGTCGTGTCCAGGTGATTCCATCCAAATTCCAAGGCTGATTCGAGGTTCTTTGAGCAGAGCATAATTTTTACAAGTACAGGCTGCTAACCTATTGCGCTAACCCCCGATCCTGAAGGACTTGTAGCCTTTCTGTTGGGATGTGAAGCCTTAGCCGAGTGGTTCCTGAGAGAAATTCGCCCTATTCCTGTTCGCTACATGATTGCCATGCATTACCAGTAGTCATGCGGCTCTTCGGAGCCTTCAAGGACTTCGGAATTCGGACTTGCTGGTAGAGCTTATGAAACAGTGGACATATAGGCATTTGGAATATCCTCCGAGATCCTTTACCAGCCTTCGACCATCATCTTTGTACATATACTTGTCCATCATACCTTCAATGCGATGTAATGGCCCTATTCCATATTATGCCGAAAAACACATCGATATCATCACCAATCCACCACCTTGTCGTTTGTACAGTGTATTTCGGATGAAGTATTTTGTCAGCAGGTCCTCGTAAATGTTGTATCCCATCACTTTTGAGCAAGTTGAATTTAGATCCACTGTCCAATTGATATCGCCTGAGCAAAGGCTTATTGGCCTCACATTCTTTTTTGATAACAGAGGTTTTCTAGCTGGACGTCTACTAAACTATTCTGCATTAAACAATTTCTCTTCGTACTGTACGCGAAGAATATTCTTTCCTCTTCTGGAGTGTTTTCCCACAAAATTTCCTGAAGACAAGAAAGGATTCGCCGAGGCGATTTTATTATACGTCTATCAGTTCTTTGTGTAGTTAGCCTGGACTTTTGGAGGCTTCTGGAGTTGCTCCTCATGAAAAACTATCCTCAGGTCTGTTGACTTATTAATGTTAAACATTTTGCAATTTTATTTTTTCTTTCACCATCTCTATGTTTGTTAATAATTAAATTTCCCACTTCACTTGTTAGTTTATTTCGCTCCATCTTAAGTGAAAGAAAAGCAATACTAAAATAAATTAATTGTCACTGTCATACTTGACATAAATGCGAATTTGAACTAGTTACAACCTAGTCTTTATGTCCAAGCTAAATTATGATTGAAGCTAGAACATAATTGTTCGATATTTTTTATTTAGTTTTATTATCTATTATATCACATATGTTTTGATTATATTAATTACAAATTAAATATTCAAAATATGTTTCACATTAAAAATAAAGTTGCTATCTCTCTGGCTAATACTGTATTAACGTCAGTCAAAGAAGCCCTGCAAAACCAAAACAGTACCCGATTAGAATGGCCCGCGATGTCTTCTGACATAAATTTCATACAGCATATATGGGATTATGTCTCCAGAGCCGTTCTCCGTGGAAATAATCCAACACGAAATATTCCGCAGGAGATAATCGATAATTTATATTATTGGAATGAATGCATTGCTAAGCAGCAGATGCTCAAATACTGCATATTAGTTTGCTCTTTTATTTTAATTTAATATATAAAACAAAGTCGCCGTTTTCTTGGTGGTACTATTTATAACTCAGGATCAACTGTTTGTTATGAAAGATAATTTGTTGAATTCCTCTACGGTCATGTTAACATAAATGCATGAAAAAAAGGAATGTTTTTTTTTTCATTTCAATAACGCCACTAGTTTGCTACGTTTAATAGCGTTCTCGTGAAATTATTTCATTTGATATCAATTCGGTGAAATACATTTTCAAATAACATTATCGCATCTGGGTCCAGGTGTTATTATACCTGTCTTTCTACCGATCCCTACGGAAAATTTCATAACGAAAGTTTTTGTACAACACCTCATTTTATCATTATCGCCAATAGATGGCGATGTAAACAATTACTGTCTACAGTGACTTTATACAAGACACTGGCGACACGCTCATGTCTTAATTTCTATTGGTAGTTGGAAATCACTTGGTGAATTCCGCCATTAAGAGGCTAATTGTGTTTGTTTCTCTTTTGGAAGCACAGAACAGAACAGATAATTAGTGTTCTGTGCACAGAACCATAGCAATTATAACTTGTTTGGTTAGAATTTAGTGAATTTTAACATCCAATAATCTGACATTAGCCTCTTAATGGCGGATTTCGGCTCCGTGTCGCCACTGTCTTGTATAAAGTCACTATATTACTGTGTATTTTGAGTTGCCTCCTACTCTGTGCTGTGGACCATAGCCATAAACGTCTTATGGCCAGTTGCATCGTTCTTTCTAACTTTCAAGATTTAAACGTTGATTAATTTACCCTTTTGAATTTTTAATCAAAGTTCAAACGAATGATGCAAGTGGCCATTTGACTTGGAATTCTGAGGTCTTAGCGCAGAGGTAAAGAAAAATAAGAAAACTTATGAGCGTCATATTTGTGCTCTCTGAAGTAAAAAGTGAAAGTACCGATACCGATGGTTAGTACAACTTTATGTACCTATCTCTAAAGCGAAACAAAGTTCGCCAGGTCAGCTAGTCCATTATATAATTTTCAAATTTTCGTTTAAATTCCTTTTTATTCTTGAAATTTCTGTTTCCCAATTTCATTAGTTGTTGGACTTCATAATTCTATAAAATGGTATTTTGGGATTTTCAACCCTTACGTACGAAAACCCTCACAATGCAAAAGATCAGATTAACATTCGTATATGTTTAGAAATACGTAGGATACTTTCAATATCTGACGCGCTCGAGTAAGTCCCTGTAACAGTTGTTTTTTATATTTTTGAAGATCTATTGCCGCTTACCCCAACGATGTGAAGGTATATTATATTATTTGACATTTTTTCTTTTTGAGCGCTCGTTCTACTTGAACGATTTAGCTACGTGGGCTCCCCTACTCTAAACTCCTAGAATTCAAGAAAGAAACAATTATATCCTCACTATACAGAGCGATTTTTTAAAATGTTTCATTAGAAGTTTTCAAGGAAGTAATACCGAATACGAATTTAAGATTTTGCGTTTTCTTTTAGAGTACGTGAACTCATTTCCATAAGTACATATTTGAATTCCTAGTTTAATTCTGCATTCATTTGTTGTATGATTTGCGCAACTACTTCAAGTGGTTGTTGAGTTATAGCCTGATCGTCAAATTATTTGACAAAAACATTGTCCCATATGAGTGCTTCAAAATCCATCCGTGTGAAACAAAGGAAGGCACACTGATACTACTCCTTGTATAAATCATGAGGAAATATTATACAGGTACCTGAAACAGGGCCTCAACGTGAGCTTCAATAAAACTATGAAATCTCATTTTTTTCAAATCGTATCAATATAATTTTGCATTTCCGATCTAGTGCTCGTCAAAAACTAGTTCAGTGAGCCAAACATTTCAAGTCTTCAAAATCACTAGTTTAGAATTTCATGACTAGCGAAAGGTTTCGTTCAGTCAAATTTATTGGTATACTCGTCTTTTTCAAAGTGGGTTATGCCCCGAATTGTCTTTCTTACTCATATATTTGGCATGTTTCACTGATTGAATTAGCCTTTGACACATAAAAGTTCAATTCTGTGGATTTGGATTGGGTCGGTAAGGGCATTGGTTAGACCTGTCATATATGGGTTTTTTAGACTCGCCGAGGGTAGCTTTAGCTCTGGTTATCGTATGTTCATTTACCTATGAAACCCCTGTATATCTTTACTTTCAAACGCTGAGCCCCCCTTATTATTGAGACTATCTCACTCGTCAGTGCCCGATGATAAAACCATCGTGTTCAAGGGTAATGAATAGTTTATACAGAAATTGAATAAAATAAATTAGATTTTTAGGATTGAAGTTCAAACAACAACAAAAAATTGGGAATCAGAAATTTCAAGGGCAAAAATTGAATTGGAACGAAAATTTAAACTTAATTAAAAAAAGAGTAAACTAACAGGCTGTATTTGAGCCTCTGCTGCTTAGCGTTTATTCGTGCACGCATTCACTCGTCTAGGCATTCCAATAATTGAATTATTTTTTATTCCCTGTAGAGTATTCATCCATTCCTCGGTAACAGTCACAATAAGTTCTTGTAAATTTCGTGCTGGATTATATCGGGGGAAACGACATTGGAGACATAATCCCATATATGTATGCTTATGGGTAATGTTTTCCAGGGCTTCTTGAACCCCCTAGTGCGATGTGGCTTGTCATCATCATCTGTTTGGGTTTAAAGAATAAACATCGCTTTTTAAAATAAATTTTACTTGCTTTTCATTTGATTGCCAACATGAGTCTCTCACTCTTCAGATATCTTTATATCATATTATTATTTATATAATAATTACAGAGTAAAGAAAAAATAATATGATCACAATGTTATGTAGGTATACGCGAATTCAAGATTTCGAACTATCAACTGTAAATAATATGAGGCTGATGGAAATGAATTTTATTGTCTACAGGTAGGTAGAATTGAAAACACTATGATAAATCGTTATTTTTTTACACAATTACAGAAACATAATTATTATGAAGGAGGATTATAGCTATAGTTTAAAAAGGGTAACAGTTTCACTGCGACCTCAAGGTCTATTGTGCCCCTTACAGAGCTGTTCTGACCACACCCTTTACAGCTCTTCTTTCAGTTCCAGAGATCTGATGAAATCTGTGAAGGCTTCAACGAGGCTAGTTCCTCACTCTTACAAGTTTCTCGACCAAGGCATTTCTCCTTAGGCTCTCAATGGCGAAGCATTCCGTGACTGGTGAATGGGGTTTCTTTCTCCTCCCCACAAAACCTGTCCTGTAAGAAAGCCGTGAGGAGGTGTAATTGTTTCTTACCAGATCCAATATCTTTTGGATTTTGTGGAATTTTTCTTCTTCGAGAGATTCTGTTTTTTCTTCTCGGCCTTATCCTTTTCAGAAAGTCCTATAGGTACTTCCTACCTATATCACAGAGGGTTCTGGGCCCATAAGTGACATTCGTGCGCCCTCTTTGGCAAGTGTGTTGGCTCTTTCGTTCCTTTGTTTCCTGAATGGCCGGAAACCCAGATTGAAAGTTCTTATTTTTTTTTGCCTACCTCATTGAGTTTGTACGGGCACTCCCAGATCCAGATCAGCTCAGTGCTTTAATAGCAGCTGACTATATGAGTGTATGGCTTATCGCACTTCTGATAGTTTCTTGCTAGATTTATATCTACATCTTTCAATATCTGAGATTTCCGCTTGAAATACGCTCATACAGAGCCTAGCGACAGATGAAGGGAATTACATATCGACATCTTCCTAGGTTCGGGGTCTTTGAATCTTTCGTTTATTTTGCGAATAATGCTCGAGGGGAGTGTTTCATAAGTTCCTGGACCGATAGACCGCTTGTCATCTTCTGAACTGAAAGCTATTTTTTTTGTGTTAATGAACATACTCGATGCTCTTTCGCCTGAATTGAACTTTGAGTAATAATCTTTTTTTCCATGTTTCCGAACAATTGATATAATCTTCGAATCAATATTTTTCAACACTAGATTTTTTGACACCTTTTGCTTTTTCGTTGTACCATAATTTCTGAACAAAGAATTAATTTCATAGGATCATACCCTTCCTTTTCCCATTGCTGTTTTTTCTTACTGAGATCAGTTCTTGAGCTCTTCACAGCATATAATTTGGATCTGAGACCTACATAATCAGTCATAAGAACACCTTTGTTCTCACCTTTCATCATACCCAACCTTGTTCACTTGCGGATTCCGTAGGGGGATTATCTTTAGGGTAATCGGAGGTATCAAAATGTGATATACAATCTCTTTTCATCTTCATTTTCAGAATAGTGATAATTCGAGTCCGAATTCTCGATTCTAATGCGGATACTCTATCATCCCAATGTACTCTATCTCTGGCACTTTCCTTCCGTTTAATTAAGACTGCTCCAATTCGTATTTTGTTTTTGAACTGTTGTCCCAGAGATTCAATATTTCGAATTTTAAACTCGAGTTGTTGTTTCCTTTCTATATTTGAGCATGCTAGCATTTCATGATAATTTTT